>JANHFL010003258.1:14666-48036 GCA_032468155.1 Oxyrhabdium leporinum | reverse complement strand
GAATAGAGCTGGAAGGGACCTTGGAGGTCTTCTAGTCCAACCCCCTGCTCAAGCAGGAGACCCTAGACCATTCCAGATAAATGGCTGTCCAATCTCTTCTTAAAAATCTCCAGTGATGAAGCACCTACAACTTCTGAAGGCAAGTCATTCCACTGGTTAATTGTTCTCACTGTTTGAAAATTTCTCCTTTTCCAAAACAAACAGCTTCCTTAATGCAAATTAAATTATTCTCAGTACCGCTTATCTTCAAAAACCTCCCAGAATCAATGTTTCTGAATATGGTGAAATGGTGAAAGTTCCTACCTGCCTCTGAACAAAACTCAAGCGTCAACTGAATGAACTAACCAAAATGATCTAGTGAGCACTTTGGGATGTTAAAGAGCAATCCATAATCAAGAGAAACAAATCTGTATGTGTCATACACAGGTAGTCCTCGACTTACGGCCACAATAGAGCCCAAAAGTCCTGTTGCTAAGCAAGGCAGTTGTTAAGTGAGTTTTGTTCCATTTTATGACCTTTTTTCTGCAGTTGTTAAAATGGATCGTTGAAATGTTAAGTGAATCTAGCTTTCCCCATTTGCTTGTTGGATGTTGGCTGGGAAGGTTACAAAGGGTGATCACAAGACCCTGGAACAGTGCAGCTGTCAAAAATACATGCCAGTTGCCAAGCGCCTGAATTTTGATCACGTGACCATAGAGATGCTGCAATGGTTGTAAGGGTAAAAACCAGTCATAAGTCACTGTTTTTCAGTCCCGTTATAACTTCGAAAGGTCACTAAATGAATGGTTGTAAGTCGAGGACTACTTGTGGTATTTCCTTGAACGACAGTAATATTTGAATGGAGGGGAAACAAAACAATCAGAGCAAGTAACGCTAAAAAAACCAAAACAATTACATGGAAGTAAGCGTTCTTGGATGTCTGAAATATGTAGCGTAAAAGCCAGAGACCTGATTGGACCATTTCTTCCTTCAGCTTTCAGAAAACTCAATAATGGTATAGAGTCTCGTGTTGACATGAATTCTATTTGTGGCGATGGTGGATCTAAAAAAAAAATAGGCGGTCCTTATTATTGTAGCATTTTTTTTAAAAAAAAAATTCATTCAGCATTCATTCATTCATTCTTTTTAAAATTTCACGTTCTTCATCATTAAGAATCCAAAACAACACGCAAGCAGCAAAATCAAATTATATCAGAACTGGTAACAATAAAACAGAACAAAAACACTGTTAACAGAAAATGCAGCCTTATTTATAAAAATGAAATTAGTCTACACCAAAAGCTTTTTTAAGCATTTTTTTTTAAATCTCTTGGCTGAAAAAGCCTAGCCTGCCAGCACTGTTGGCAACTACTGCCTATTCTCCCAAAATGCCCATCTCCTCATACAGGCCCCAAACCTCCACCCTTAGTCTCTATGTGAAGGAAAAAAATGACAAGTATTTCTCCTTGACCAGAAGTTTTCTCATTGTTCCAAAGCTTTGAAAAACCCAAACAGATGTAAATTACATTTAACAGTATATTGTCATTGGAAGACAGCAGTCAGTAATGTTTTATATACCTTTCTTAGTGCATAAAATGCTGCCAGTATGTATGTTATCATTATTTGGTCCTACAAATGAACTACTGACCACCATTAATTCATTAATAATTATATCCTTAGTGCACTCTAGAAATATTTAATATACCTGATGGATTCAGCAAGATTCCAGATGGCACCTGAGGAGTTTCCCAATGACCTGGGGGAATATTATTTTAATTTTAAATTGTTTTCAGTATCTGGTATATGATAGGGATGAGTAAAACTCACCGATTCAAAAATAAAATATTGTGTAGAACTCTGCAATGCTCTGTTCCCCCTCTGGACCAATCTGAACTCCTCCTGAATCACTAGCAGTTTGCCCAAGCTGTAGACTTCCAGATGTTTTCGAATTCAATTTCTATTATTTTGGATGGGAATTCTGGAAGGAGAAGTCCAGTGGACCTGGAGAACTCCAGTTTAGGGAAAACTGCTGTATGGTTAGACACAGTACAGTATATGTATCAAACCCGATCGCGTCACATGACATATTGTGACATATCGCGATGTTTCTTTGCCTTTGCAGAGCTGGAGTGGGCGTGGCCTGGGTGTGACGCATCTGGCCCATGGGCCGCTAGCTTGACAGACCAGCCAAGGAGTCCTTAACTTATGACTGCTGTCTTAGCAATTTTTCGAAGTTATAGACGACCACCCCAAACCTACTTATGGCCTAGTTTTGAAGTTCCAATGGCTGCTCTCCCCACAGTCACATGATTGCATTTGGGATGCTTGGCAACCGGCCCAAATTTACCATTGTTTGCAGCATCCCGTGGTCATGTGACTACAATTCACAATGATTTTTGCTGGAAATGGGCATTTATTTTCTATTTCCTGCAAAAAAAACCCTCCACCCATTCAGAACAATGGGTCCTCTTCACAAGGGTACCCAGGCTGTTTTCTGTGTGGGAAACATGCTCATTAATAAGGCATGAAGAGCCACTAAAGGAAGGACAGTTTAACAATAAACTGTCTTATTAACTTTTTAAGATCTTCCACCTTGCTACTTATGTAAAAATATAATTCATGGGGAGAATAGGTCATGTTTTTGGTCTTATTTGTGCAGAAATATTGAAAATTTGACTGCATATAAAATTATTTAACCAAACATGGAAGCTGGGCTCTGAAGAATGTGAAGCATCTTCAGTTGCTATAGATTCTCATACTGAAGGAACAACCTTGGGATAAGAAAGAAAAAAAAAGAAAAATTGTAAATCAAGGCACTACCTGCTAATGGGACGCTCAAATGGACGAGGACACTATGATTTCGGTCAGCAGTGGAGATGTTCACAGTGTAATTGCTGCCTGAAGATAAATTGAGGCACAAGTCTGGATTCCAAGAATCTGTGGTAAAGTTAAGAATCTTTTCGTGACTGAATTCCTTCTGATACCAGCGTAGACCCACTAGGTGAATCTGTAACAAGAAATGCATAATTAAACATACCCGAAACTGTGAATTATGCTATGTGTATGACACTAATGGATAGTCTGAATATAAGTATACTGAAAAAATATTTACTTTGAGAGGAAACAATTGTATACAAGGCCTGATGGACAAGAAGCTTTCCGTAACCTGATGCTTCCTGGTGAAGGAACCACAATTCCCAGCCAACATGGCTCATTCCAAATCATCTGGAAGGCATGGGTGGAGGAAAGCTAGGCTAAATGTATACAGTAACAGGGGGACGAACGGACGGGAATCCAGAAAGTGTCAAACTAGATAGCAATAGCTCTTAGAATTATATACCACTTCATAGTGCTTTACAGCCCTCTCTAAGCATTTTACAGAGTCAGCATATTGCCCCCAGAAATCTGGGTCCTCATTTTACCAACCTCGGAAGAATGGAAGGCTGAGTCAACCTTGAGCTGGTCAGGATCAAACTCCTGGCGGTGGGCAGAATTAGCCTGTAATATTGCATTCTAACCACTGCGCCACCACGGCTCTTGATGATAAATAATCCATGCCCCGAGCCTTATTTCAAAACTTTTGAAAGTGATTTGTCCAGACTCCTGGCAAGAGAAGTCCACCAGGCAGAGAGGAAAAGGTAAAGAAAGTGATCGACTTCACAATCCATGGTATGCGTGCATGAGCAAGTTAAAGGCTGCATCTGCAAATCATTCACCAGGCCCAGGAAGTCCACTCCACCCCCCACTTCACATTTTTGTACATCGAGAGAGAGATTGTTCTTTAGGTTTATTAAAGCTTGCTGGTGCTATTGGGATATGTAGTTCTGCAACATCTGAAGGGCCCCTGCCTTATACCTTACAGGCCTATTCCATCTTGATAGAGTTTATCACAATCTATGAAGAGAAGAGGCATAACGTAACAGTTTTTCATAACAGGCACAAGAATACTTGTAATTCTATGCTACCTGACAAAAATACTTCAGGGAAAATAAATTTAAATAAGTCTATACTATTCCTTTGTAGGTAGTTCTCGACTTAAGACTAGTCACTTAGCAAGGGTTGAAAGTGTTGAATTACCTGGAAAATAGAAATTATGACTTGTTCCAATGGTTGCTCCCACCCCTTATATGGCTACACTTTTGGGTGTTTGGCATTTATGGACGCCTGCAGTCATGTGACTGTGTTTTATGAGAGTTTTGCCAGTTCCAGTTTTTGACTAAATCACACCATAGTGATGGTTTGCTTAATGACCGTTGTGCCCACTTAACAACCACTGCAAAAAAAGGTCATAAAATTAGGTTGGTTGTATGACAACCCAATTTATGACTGTAACAACATACAACCATAATGGGCAGGCTCCATTACAATTGTATGTCAAGGTCTACATCAGTTCCACTCTGGCTTCTGAAGAGGCAGCTAAAGAGCTATCAAAATTAACAAGCCTATGAATCTGAAGAGATAATGGGCCTCTGTATTTCAGACAACAATGTCACCCTCAAAACTTCACCATCGAAAAAAGTATTTCTCAAAGCTCTTCCATTACTTTCCAACTGTGCCTAACTTACTAGGTAGGTTTCCTCTGATTGTCTTCTTCCTGGGACTCTCTGCCATTTAATACAGGTGTCATTAAATATGGAGATATTGTTGAATATTGTCTTTTCTGTAAAAGAAAAGGGAAGTGGAAGATACTAATTAAATACTTACAAATCTTACTTTTATGGGAATGATTTATTAATAAAGATATTGAATTTATATATAAAAGCAGAGGCCAGGGGCCAAAACAACTCTCTAAGAGACATAGACTTCAATTTTCAATTTTCAAAGGCAATTAAATTATTTAAAACTGCTCCAAATTGTACAGTATGTAAAAAAAATCAAATATGAGCTTAGCTTTACACATACAAATTTAAGAGCAGGGCTCTGCTCCCTCCCAGATTGCTTCTGTACCTGTTTGCTTCTAAACTACTTTGTGTCAGTGTATGTATATTTCAGAAACACATTTCCATAAAATACAAACATTTTTTTCCCTGAGAGAAGTATCAACATCAATGCAATATAATGGGGAAAAAATGAACGTCCTTTTCTTTCTCATTATCATAAGATCTGGAAGAATAGTTTGTTTTCCACAATAATAATTTAAGCCAAATTTTCTATTTATTATTAATGGTTAATATTTTATAGAAGCACAGAACCTACCAACCACTGGATGAATTATTGGATGTGCTATTCTGAGCCGTAAATGCAAATTAATGGAGTCTGCAATAATTTCCACAGTGTAATTTGTGTGTTGGCGTAACTGCAAACACACATTTACAGCCATTTCAGTGGCGGGAGGTTTGATCAACATATCTGTCGTTTCCTTTGATTCATTTCCTAGCATCAACATAGTAACCTGTAAGCAAAAAGAAATAAATTCTAAAAAGCAAGAATCCACGGTCTGTTTCTGTAATACAATATTCTAAAAAGCAGGAGTCCATGGTCTATCTCTATAATATATTATTTTAAAATTTTCAATTCCAAGTCTCCAGAGAATTCTAGAGATTATAGTTCTGCAAGAGTAGCATCACAATATAGCTTCCCAAAGTTATTTGAAGAGAAAAGTTATGGCAATTGATTAAATTATGTGACATTGAGTTGGGCTCAACTTTTGGGACATACATGGATGAATGCTCACCATCTTTCTGTAATCTGCTTAACCCCATCCATCTGCTATTTTCCCCTTTCTCAAATTCTCTCAGCCTTATCAAGCATAGTCACAATTTTCACATCATCTGCCCAAATGTCCACTATAGATTTGCTTCAGGCCTTTTTGATCCTACAAGTAAGGGTAATCGTGTCAGAAGCTCATATTCCTGCATCACTCCCAGAGCTACCTTCATGACATTGAACCCTCTCACCATGGAATGGGCCAACTCGCTGTGGCCAACTCACCACGGCCAACTCGCTGTGGGACAACTCACTGTGGGACAATTTAACAATTCAATTTAATTATTAATTTTTTAAAAAAGAATTTGTCATTCATATTTCATTCTGTCCCTCCTTTTGCATCCTTTCTTTAATGATTTTATTCCACCATTTCTTTGATATTAGTATAACTCTTGTCGCACAACGAGTTGTTCTGCAGCAAGTTGTGTGGTGAGTTGGTTGTGGTGAGTTGGCCACAGCGAGTTGGCTCACCATGTCCACAATGTAATCCTCTGGGATTGTATAGTAATTAAATTGGCAAAAAAAATTAAAGGATTTTGTAGTGTAGATGTCTATTTTATAACTCTGAAGACAGCAAGAAACTAGAGCAAGATAATAAATCTGCATTAAAAATGGTTTTGTTTTACCAAAGCCTTCCAGTTAGAAGTTCAAATACAATTGTCTCCAGAAAGTTTATGATGAATCCAGAACAATGCTATCCATTACACAGCTATAGAAAATCATAGCCATCCAAATAATTTTATTTCAAAAATTACTTGCTTTATTACTAGCATTTTAATAAATGTTTATACTCATACTACAGTAGACAGTCTGCCTGTACTAAATAACAAAGACAATTTTATATTTCAAAGACAGAAGATATCAAATGTCTCACGAACTTGGTAAGTTTCATTTACTCCAGTGCTTCCATAATGTCTCTTCCATGATACACAAGGATCGTTCCATGTAACATTAATAAAGTCTTGCACTTCTACAAGACAAAAAAAAACATATACATTACTTAGCAAAATGACTTAAGAAAAAGTATTTATCAACACGATTTCTTATTTTTATCATGTACTGCTAACCAATACATGATAATTGCATTGTAAATTAAAATGGCAAGAATATAAGAAGAGCAACCAAAGCCTTATCTTGTCCAATATTCTGGGTTTTTTTTCTTTTTATGACTCTGTAGTCCCTTAATTCGAGATATAGTTGGGCATTGGATGGAGATAAGTATTTACTGGCCAGGTGCCCTTCCTGATCCCTACATGGAGTTCACAGAGACATTTTTTCTTTGTGCCCTAGGAGAAAAACATCTGCTGCTACCTAGGATTGAACTCTCAACCTTCCAAGTGGGAGGCGATTGTCTTCACAACTAAGCCACCATGCCGCTCATCCAGTATTCTGGTTTATTGTTATTATTATTAATTAAACTTTTCATGACAATCAACCAGATGCTTATCAAAAGCTGAAAAGTTAGATAGTTAGCAATTTACGACAATTGAACCTAAAATTTCTCTTGCTAGGTGACTTTTGCCACATTTTACGACCTTTCTTGCCACAATTTTTTTTTTTATGTATTTTTTTTTATTTTTTATTTTAAAGCATACATATCATTGCATGGACAGTGTGTTGGTTGAGTATCGTTAATTTCGATATAAGAAAATACATATATATTAATACAAATAGAAATTACAACAATTATCAAACTTAGTCTAATATTATTATACATATCTGTATCAATACTTAGTCCTTCATTTTTTCATGTATTCAATTATTCATTACTTCATCTTAATAATAACTTTATGTCTAATAATATCCTTTTTCAAAATCTGATCTTAATCTCTAGTCTTCACTTTGATAGTATTATATAAAAATACATAACAATATTTCCATTTCTAATTTTTAAATCTATTCTTATCTTTAGTACATCCAATCATTTTTTTTCATTTATTCAATATTTATTACATCATTCTAATAGTAATATCATTTTTAGGCATACCTAGTAACATCCTTTTTCAAAATCTAATCTTAACCTCTAATCTTCTCTTTAACAATATTGTATAAAGATATATATAGCAACATTCTCCCTAATTCTATTTTTTTAAGCTATTCTAATTTTAATACAGCTAATCATATTTTTAAAGAAAAAACTTTGTTATCCATCATCTTTCATCCTCTTAGAAATTTCCCTTCTTCTCTTTTTAACTTGCCTTCCATACTCCTCCCTTCAATCTTTATATCTTTCATTTTTAACCCAACCATTGTTTCCATCTCCACTATTTTCTGCTGCCACTCCACCCCTGAGTCTGCCAGGTTTTCTGTCTTTCCCCCCAAAATATTGTACAATTTATTCAATTCTATTTTTCTTTCTCCTGTTACGTATTCTCCTAACTTTATTTCACCCAACTTTATGATCTCCTCTTTTTTTTTCTCCGTTTTCTATTTGTTGCAAAGTCTGTTCTGTCTCATTTTCTAAGCTCCCAGTTGTTTACCTTGTTTCCTGGATTTCTTTGTTTTGATTCATTGTTCCTTGTTGCACATTTTCAGTCTTTCCAATTATATTATGTAATAAATCCTTTATCTCCTGGTAACCCCCCGTTATCGTATTGTAAAGTCCTTGGAGTAACAGGATGATTTCTTTACAAAATGCCTCTAAATCTTCCTGCTGCGCTATCTTGCCTTGTTTTAAAAAGTCCAAAGAGTATTCACTATTCTGTCAGTAATCTGTTGCCGCTCTTCTTTTTGACTTCCAAAAGCCAACAGATTACTTAATCTTAGTATTGTTTATCAGGATATACAGTAGTTATAATTCTTTATATTCCACAATTAGTCAATAGACTCCATTTGTACAATCCAGGGAATTTCCAAAATTGCTCTTTAAATCCATTCTTTAAATTGCTAGTTAGTTCCAATCTTTAAAAGTCGTCCCTTTAAATATTTTCCAGGTTTTCAAGGTTATTCCTCTAAACACCATAAAATGGATAAGTATAGGACAGTGAATAATACAACAGATCTTCAGGTGCTATTTTCTCTTATCAAAGTTTTTCAAGGTTGTTATTCTAGGAGTATGACATGTTATGTATCCGTTCGTCCAGTAGATGGCACTTTCAGCCAAAAATCAATATTAAAAATCCACTTTAAGGCTATTCTGCCAGTAATTGTTTTCAGATTAGTTCAAACAAAGTCTCCAATATAGTATCCCATGAACAATCATATATCCAGCATTTCAAAATGCCTTTTCAAAGTCATGCCAATAGAATTTACATTCAAGTCTTTCTATATTTTCCAGCTTTAATTTACTTCCTGTTTGGGTGTCAGTTTGCTCTAAATCTCTTGAGTTGCCGCTAAAAACATTCCAGAGAGCCTCTTTTTTAGATAAACTTTCTTTTGGGGTCAAGAGTCCTAAACACAATTAAAAATCACCCAGCTCCAATCACTGTCCACTCTCACCGCTCCAGCACACTCTTGGTTCCTTTTGGCTGTCACATCTTCGCGGCAGCCATTTTGGCTGTCTTTTCTTCGTCTTTGGTGAAGAGGAAAACCCCCGGCTTAAGCAGGAGAGCTACTGCTCTCCACAACCTGCAGGGTGCCCCTCCTTATCTGTCACCCCTACAGGGTGACTTCCGCCCCTCAGGGTGCCCTCTGACAGAAAAGAGTCAACGTGGCGATACGGAGCCCTGTTCCCATATGTCAATCCTGCCGTGACGTCAGCTCGGAAGTGCCACTTTGCTTTTTCTTAAATAGTGTTGCTTCCAAGTAGAACTGCTTAAATAGCATGCATATATGTGTATAAATGTGTGTGTTGAAGATGACAGGGCATTCTATATATTTCAGTGCAATGTTCTGTGATATAAAATAGCTACATGTATGATGTTGCATGGAAGAGTTATTTTTTTACTCATCAGCTCTCCTCAAGAATGCAATTTGGCTGGTATAGAAGTTCCTGGTACTACCAGGGGTTTTTTTAGCTTTTTTTTAAAAGAATAGTTATAGAAACTAAATTGATGGTATGTTATCTGGGGAAAAAGAATTGCAGATATGTTTGTGGTCTGGTGGACTCCAGAGTACTTTTTTAGAATTGGAGTGCTGTCCAAACCTTTGAATTAAAACTAAATTACAGCTACATATCTATACCTAATATCTATAATGTTCAGATTTTCTGAACCAGTGAAAAGTGTTGTTTTAATATTTAAATTCCAAATAAAAGGGTAGCATAAGGGTCCTGAAGATCACCATCTCTAACACCCACCAAGCTATATCTTAAAATCTTAAAAAAAAGGCTGTGCACTAAGAAATCCCTTTATATGAGGGAAGGACTGTGATCCTCAGGGTGTCTTTTTGGTGGTGGCATCACAGTTACAGAACATTCTTAAAGAGATACCCCTTGAATGCCTTGTAGTATCTTGATGATTGCTTTGTTCATCAAGGCATCTTAAATTGTGGGAGGCGGCGGCAAGTATCTTAGTTTTAACCTGTGTTTGGTTGTAGTAGCTGGTCATTTAAGACTACTTTTTAACATTGCATTGGTTTGTGACCCCCATTTACTATGCACTGTAAAAATATACACTCAAACTTGATTTGATTCAAATTCAATATCTAATGACTAATTGGATATGTATACAATCATATAGACTTGTGGGGAAAGTGCCTTCTTCCAGACTTTATTCCATTTCCCATTGTATCCTGCAGCCCTAGTGGTCTGTTCAATTACTAATTATCCATGGTTAGTCAAGATCAGCCAGGTAGTGCTTCTTCCTGAGACATAGGATAGCTTTATCAATATTGCAAAAATGTTTATTATATATTGATGGCATTTTGGAAGCCATGGTGGAAATAATTGCATTTCCCTCTGAGTGATGAGAAGCAAAGTTCTCAACTATCCATTAAACCACACTGTATATATGTACACAATTATTCCAGAAATGCAAAAAAGCCATCATTCTTCCCTCACTTCTATTCTGCCAAGACGGCCTCTCTAAGCTATCATGATACTTCCTAACATTATGGTTCTTCAGCTTCACTGCTATTTCCAGCACTCCTCACCATTGGCCAAGGTGGTTAGCAATAGCACTTAGACTTATATACCACTTTACAGTGCTTTACAACCTTATCTAAGTGGTTTACAGACTCAGTATATTGCCCCTAACAATATGGGTCCTCATTTTACCCACTTTGGAACGATGGAAGGCTGAGTCAACCTTGAGCCTGGTGAGATTTGAACTGCCAAATTGCAGGCAGCTGGCAGTCAGCAGAAGTAGTCTGCCAGTACTGCACTCTTAACAACTGTGCTTCCAAGTCTCTTTTGGAACAGCAGTGTAATGTTAAAATGCATAAGGGAATCATCATGTCATTATTTATGAAATGTATACTTAGCTAAAGTCACTTTTTGGTAAGTACAGCTTTCTACACAATGGAGGGTGCCTGGCACTATCCCAAAAGCAGCTGCCATTTGGGGAGCAACCACATTGAATTGTGGGTGTTCCGAAATGGTGCTTGCTTCTGGAATGGCACCACATAGCCTCCACTTTATAGGCAGGCTGAGAGGCAGGGATGGGGAGGAGGATGTGGGACCCAGCAGGTGGGAAGCAAGCCCAAGGTCTGCGGAGACTCATGGGAAGGCGATAGGTAAGTGGGATGCTACAGCATTCCTGCAGTCAGTTGTAAGGGTAGGTGGATTACCAAGTACCTACATTTTGTTCATGTGACCATGGGGGTACTCCACTGGCCATATCTTTGGGCAGGGATCATAAGTTCCTTTGTTCAATGCCATTGTAAGCTGAAGTGGTCATTGAACAAACAGTCCCAAAGGTACTTTTTTAAGAGGCAACTGGACTTTCTGGTTTTTCTTTGAAGGTGTTTCATTTCTCATCCAAGAAGCTTCTTAAACAACAAGCAAAATGTCTTCAAAGAAAAGCCAGAAAGTGGCCTATTGAAAAAGTAGCTTTGGGACAACCATGACCTGGATGACTGAGAATCTCCATAGATATTGAACAAACAATTGTAAGTTGAGGATTAGCTGTACTGTAGTTTTTACTTATGCCAAATATCAGCTTCTTATGTAAGGAAAGAATATATAACTGCGATGCCAAGGATGGTTTCAATTTTATAATTAATTCAGTGCTCTGTAAAATGAAAATAATTACAGTTGTGTTGAGATTGGTATACCTGGATGTGAAAACTAATATAGTCTGGATGGAAGTAATAATGCATGTTATTTAAAAAAAAAAAAATCTGAACCTCAGGGACTTGACGATGTGTAGGTTTCAACTTCCAGCATTCCCCAGCTGGCTGCATCCCTGTTAGCACACATTTTCAAGTTGCTAAGGATAAAAAATACTGCCATACTGCAAAAGAGATATTCAAATGATTGAAATTTTGCCTTTTCTCTAGGCAGACATATGTTCCATTTCCAGTAGGATAGCAACAGATACAAACTTTCAGAAAGAGCACAGAATAAAGCACTTTTATGCCTTGCTTGTTTGTTGACTAATGAGAATAATATTTGTTGACTTCCAGGCAATTATTAGTGTGCTATGAGGAAACTGGATACTGGAAAATATAAGTTAAGAATCTGCAGTTTGCATAATGCATTTCCCTGCTCCTGAGTACTTCTTTGCATACTCTGGAGCCCAGCAAGATCACACTGCTGAAAACTGAAGAACAATAGCAGTGTAATGGAACTAATGTGGTGCTTGGTTGAATGTGGCCTCCACCCACAGCTCTTTTTCTATGCCTCCTGGAGTCTTCCAAGGACATGTTGTTGAAATCTGGCTACAAATTGCCAGATAATGGTAGTATGATGAAAGTGAGATGGTGTCTGATTTGGGGCATAAACAGATGAAACTGTTGTTTTATTAAGATCAAGAAAAAAGATCAAGAAAAAAAAAAGAAAAACAAGAAACTTGGAGGCACATGTTTTTCTTCTAAGAAATGACATCTGCTGATAATATAGTAACCATATTAATAGAAGAGAATGCCTGTAATTCAGGGTTGAACTGTGAGGTCCTTGTTGCTCTCCAAGCTTGGTTGTTTGCTTGCAGACATTTGATTAACTGACTAGGTAACATCATCAGCTAAACAAGACTGTGAGCCTTCAGTCGTGAAGATGCTGAATAAGGGATCCAAGTCTAAAAAACCTAGATGTTTATCTATTCCTGGGATAAGCATGACAAGGTCACTCCAAACTGTCCATATTGTCTACAGGAGGCATCAAGAGGCAACTGTGTCCAATTGGGTTCTTTGCAGTATTTTAGTGCAATGCAGATTCTTAGAGGAAAACTGTCAATTTGGAACCATAGCTATGCCAAGAATAAAACAATAAAGATGACTGCAGGATGGAACGCTGACAGAAAAGTATGTGAGTGGAATTAATCTGGAGATGGATTTGATTTCACTAGCTCAATTCATTATTGAGCTTAATAATGGAGGAGGTTATTCTCTGCTTAATCAAAAAAGGATAATGATTGGCAACTTCTTCATCTGAGTTATCCTTAATTTGTTTTCCTGGTCAAAATGAAGACTCAGAGACAACTTAAGAAAGGCATGTTATTAAATTTTTAGCCTGTCTTTTTATTTAACTATCAACTCTGCATGAATAAAATGTCTACCTCCTATATTCTCTATAACAATAATCCTGTGAAGTGAATTGTGCTGAGAGGTCCAAAGTTACCCAGTCAGCTTTTGTGCCTAAGGTAGGACTAGAACTCGCAGTCTCCTGGTTTCTAGCCAGCACCTTCTCCAGTACTCCAAACTGGCACTTAGCAAATACCTTACTTTTAAAGGCAACATTCTAACTGACTTAGCAATATATCAGGGGTGTCAAACTCGCAGCATCATGGTGGCATCACATGACATATCGGGACTTTTTCCCCCTTTGCTAAACTGGGTGGGGGCGCATCCAGCCCATGGGCTGCGGGTTTGACACTCCTGATCTATATACAGTTGATATATTGTATACAGTATATATATACAAACATTAGAAAACAAGCAAAGAAAATAAGGAAAAATAGTAAGGAAAAAAATAGGAAAAAAAGGATTGTGAATATAAATGCATTTATATTTTACCCTCTTTCTCCCAGATTACATTATAATTTCTCCCCCCCTTTTTAATCTTAAATCTTAAATCACAAGTTTATTTTTCTTCCCCCCCACCATAATGTCCCTAAAGTGACTGATAAATATAGTCATTCATCTTTATCTAATCAAACAAGTTAATTTTGTCATCAGTGCTAGTTCAGTTGTTTTTACCAACTATTCCTTCATTGCAGGTATTTCGCAATCTTTCCATTTCTGTGCATATATCACTCTCTTTCTTGCAGCAGTAAAGGTAAAGGAACCCCTGCGGATTTTATTCCACTAGTTGTTGCTGACCATAAGGAGCAGTGCTCATCTCCATTTCAAGGTCATTGAGCCAGCACTGTACAAAGTCATTTCCTTGGTCATGTGGCCAGAATGACATCATGGAGAGTTGTTTCCTTGTCACCATATTGTTAACTATTTATCTACTTGCATTTGCATGCTTTGGAACTGCTAGGTTGGCAGGAGCCGGGGTGAGGACAGGAGCTTATCCCATCGCATGGAGTTTGGGGCTCGAACCCGGACTGCCAGCTTTCCAGCAAGTAGCCTAGAATATTAACTGTTGAGCCACTCCCCCCAAAAAAAAACAACAACAACAACAACAAACAAACTTGCAACAGTAATCATATATAAAAATAATCTTCCTTGGCTGTTTCCAAATTGACTGTCCATTAATTCGAGCAAGAAAAGTTTTGGTTTCAGTTGAATGTTTACCTTCAAAATTCTTTATATTGTTCTATTGAATCCTTTCTAGCATTTTTACAAGTCCACTAGGCATGATAAAATGATTGTTCATGCTATCCATATTTTCAAGATAAATCATAAGTACCTTTATATATTCTAGAACATTTGTCTGTAACCATGTAACAACAGTACATCATTTTATAAAACTTCTTTTTAAAGTAATAACAATGTAAATTTCAGTGCTTTTAATCATGAGCCGTAAACCTTCTCTGATGTGCTGCTGCTGTTTTATTATTATTACTACTACTACTATAATTGAAATATAGATAAAATCTGGTAAAATTCCTAGGAATAACATAAGTGAAAGGACCTCTTTTTGTGCTTATCTAAATGACGTTGGGGGGAGGGCCAAAATGGTTTTGATAAGACTTTATGGGTGATGAGAAATTCAAGACAAAATGCTAAACAATTCAATATTTTAAAATAAAAACATACATAAAGCTGCCTTTTACAAAAGACAGACTAACTGAGCAATGTCTATACTAACTCATTAAAGGATTAATGACTGTTGTCATTTATAATTGGGAAAGCCGTCAAATCTGACAAGACGGGAATATTCAGGTGCTTAAAACAATCATTATTTTAGAGGATTACAATATATATTGTGCCAGCTAGTTGCCTAAACCTCGGAACTCATCTTGCTTCTTTTTTCTATTTGCACACAGCATATTTTTCTTGCTTGAGAAAGAAAAACATATTTGTGTATATATCTTTTCTAAGGGCATTAATAATGAGGTTAGGAGAGGCTAAGATGAAAAGAAAAAAGGGTCCAAAACTTAATGGGCTTGAAATCCTTGTGAGACCCATGAAGTTGGTGGCTGTTGTTGCAGTTAAAGAGCAAAGCCAGCTCATTGTGGCTCTTCCATTCATTTTGGCAGCCAGATGGAGCTGAGAGCAACATCTGGTGAATGGATTGAGCAAGCCCCTGGAACATACTGCAAATGTTGAACTAATTATTTCAAAGTCCCCAAACAAAAGCAGCTGGAGGGTGTTGGCTCTTCTAGACTAATGTGTTTGAAGGGCAGGGAAAAGGCATTGAACTATTGTTTGCATCTTGAATTTTATTTTGTTGTTTTAAAAAGAAATGTAAATATAAACATGCTGTTAATAGTGTTTTTATTCCTTCTTCCTGATTGTTAATTATTGGTGCTGTTTAAATCACAGGCCTGTTCTGAAGCTGGTTTAACCAATTAATTTGTGTATTGATATGTTTCTCTAACCTCCTCCTTCATTGCTTGTGAAAGGAAGATATTTCGGCTTCAGAGACAATCTTCCGAACAGCAATAGTTCTAAGGGGCTAGACAAAGATCTGTTGCTTTAAGGAAGAAAGGACAAGAGAATCAATCACTATTTTAAAAGCATAATAGAAGACACAGTGCTACTGTTTTTTTCTGTATATTGTCCTTAAAGGCTAAGTGCTTGAACATGAGAAATCCATTTCATCATTTTGCTTGAGATCATATTATCTCAAATATATTGTCACAGAAGAGAAAGGAAAAGGCAATGACAGAGCAAAAGAATGCATGTGGATACCCTTGCCATTGGCTGTTTCTTCCTCCATCCATCTCTGCGGTGCTAATGATCTAGGCTTTGTATGCAGGCCTAAGTGCTTCCCTCTCTTGTGACACTCAAAGTGGAGGAGCTGAAAGGAAGTCTGGTTAATGGAAGCTTCTGCATTGCTGCTGCAAATAAGTTTATTATGTTTATTCCAACAATTACTGTTCTGTTACCTGGTTCTAAAATATTTCCAGGTTAGTTTAAAATATATTTAAAATGAAGTGGTCACTTGAAGATTTTAAAAGAAATAGCTATGTTTGATGAAAATAGTAGGAGTAGTAAGTAGTAAATAGGAATAGTGTATGAGGCTTGCTAGCTTTGAGAATGTTATTTCGGTGAATTGATGTATTTTGAACATAGTCTAGTCATACTGAATTCCTGCTACCTTGAGTACATAGGAAAAGTACTTGGAAGGAAAAAAACCTTCCCAAATGCGGCTGTGCCCCTGTCTGCTTTGTACTTTCTTACTATAGCTAATAGATGGGAATGATGACTAATCTAGAATATTTTAACCCAGTCTAGTGTCCTCTAGAGCAAGGGTGTCAAACTGGCGGCCCATGGGCCGGATGCATCACGCACAGGCCATGCTCGCCTCGGCTCTACAAAGGCAAAAAACATCACGATACGTCGTGTGATGTCATGTGACTCGATCAAGTTTAACATCTGTGCTCTAGAGTCAAGTTCCCAAGACTCAGAATCAACCTGGTGAAGAGAGTGATCTAGAAAATATTAAACACCTATGTATCCTGTATGCATAGACTTTTATCTACTTCTTAGCCTGCTGAAATAGACATAGATAAGTATTAGTTTGTCATCTCTCAGCGAGGAAACAAAATATCAGCTTCATGTGGTTTAATGAAATGCGTAAGGATAGCTGATGGTTGCTTAGCATTACAATTAAGGAAGCTTGCAATTATTACAGCAAACCAACTAATCGCAATGAATGCTCTTATGCATAATCCACAGGAATATGCTCTGCCTATAATCAGCACTATATTCTTATGTATAGAATAGATCAACAACCTTCAAGAAGCCTTTAGCTTACTGCTTAAATCTAAAATTCATTTTGTTGTATTTTTCTGTAACCTTGATACTATACAGCATGGCCTCAAGAGGAATTCATGCATACTTGCTTTGACTATTGAACATCTTGTGGATTAAGCAGATTAGAGCTAAACTTCCCTGGTTTATTGAATATAGTTTGTTTTCTAAAATATTTTGATTTTTATATCATGCTACTGAGGTCAAAGGTAGAGTTGTTCCTTCATTTTGCTATCTAAGAGTGTCTTCTCTATGATAAAACCCTGATGTAGTAGTGAATGCATGAGACTTTCCCTGTTTTCTGAGGCCTCAAAGAGTAGAGTGAATGGGAGAAATTGTGCTGCTCTGAAGCTTCTAAAGTGGCTCATCAATTTTAAATAGAAGTAATATATTATTGAACATAATGGTTTCAAAGGGAAAACGGAATATGAGCTTAACAAAGCTGAATCATTTATTTGCTTTACACATTAATAATATTTCTCAGCACCCTGATCATTTGTATCTTTTCTTTACCTGGTGATTAAGCTTGAATTCACCAGACTTACTCCAGCATTGGTCACCTTGCGTAAATTTTGAAGGTCAATCCTGACCTACATGTCTGCAGATTATGACTATCAGATCTGGGTTGAAGCCATCTGAGTAAGCAGGAGATAGCAACAAAGAGTTAATGTTTTTATTATCTCCTAACTTCTGTCTAGTTGATGTCTATATTTTTATAGCACAGATCTGGCCTATTGGGATAAATAAAGCTAGCTTCTGAAAATCTGGTCTCTGAGTTAATTTATTTTCACCACAAAACCTTTTCAATAGCTCAATTATTTCAGATGTTCTTTCAGGGTCCCTCAGCTGATTGAACACTCAAAATAGCTGGATTGTCATAACCTTAAAATGGCCCATTTTAAAGTAAGTTGGTCAAGATTTGGGAATATTATTTAAATGACTACGGCAATTCCTAATATATTTCACTATATTTCATTAACTTATACTATGTGGGTAAATATCTGATATTACACAATGTTCTCGTTCATATGTATGCAAATAGATCTCTGTCCTCTGAAACCAGAAGTTCAGATTTGCAATGGGATACTATGAACAAAACATATGCAATGTACTTCAGCAAAAGTAAGGTATGCTAACAGGATCAACACAAAGAATATTATTTGAGGATTCTTGGTATTCCTAGATTAAGACATTATCTTCTTATTTATCTTATTTGAAAATAAGGGGAACCCAACAAAATGTTTTCTTAGAATTTAGCGGGCATAGGCCATCTTTAGCCTGTAGTTTCAAAGGTGCTTTTACAAAAGGCAACAGGACTGTTTTTCTTCGAGAAACAAGATGTTTTGCTTCTCGTTCAAGAAGCTTCATGTACCCCAATCATCCTGCTGGAACTGATGAAGCTTCTTGGAGAAGAAGCAAAGCATCTTCTTCTTCTTCCTCAAGGAAAAAACAGTCTGGTTGCCTTTTGAAAAAGCACCTTTGAGACAACTATGACCTGGATCACCGAGAATCTCCACAGACCTTTGGCCTGTAGATTTGTACACCACAGGTTTCAAGGCAGATCAAGCATCCAGTCAGGCTATATAACTCCAACATTGATTTGAACTCTATAACAGTACTTTTTTAATATTATATTTTTCCTCTTGTTAAACTGTTTGGGACTTATTGGACTGAGGAGCATATACATTGTAGAAAACAAAACTAGTTATTAAGGACTTCGCTACTGAACACGTTGGCTGCAAAACAGTCTTTGGAATAAAAAGAAAATTAGATCTGTCCTTGAGCTGATATGACCAAAACAACAAATACGAGGTAGTTTCAGAAGAAATTACGGAAAAGATGGTAAAGAGTATGAGTTTCTGGTTATGCTAGTTTAAGCATCCTGAACACCTCAAAAAGGGGGTTGTATCCTTTCAGTTTATCCAGCAAATAAACTAACCACTCACTCTGAGAGAATCAGCAACTCATTAGCCATGACACAGCCCATTGCAAGGAATTATTTTTTAGCATTTTGAGAGGCCTTCAAGCATCAGTGACCCAAATATTATACATGCAGAAACTGTGAATGCTTATGGGTAGCAATTGGATCCAGCTTGAAACAGGTTTGGAATGCTGGCTACAAATATGTCAGTAGGCTTCCCAGAAGAGCCAAATTCTATCTGGGTAAGAAATAATAAGTAGGGTAAAGAAATGTGGCCTTGAATACCAGAGGTCAAGTTCTAGAAAGCAGCATAAAAACTATAATT
Source organism: Oxyrhabdium leporinum (assembly GCA_032468155.1). Lineage (NCBI taxonomy): Eukaryota > Metazoa > Chordata > Lepidosauria > Squamata > Cyclocoridae > Oxyrhabdium > Oxyrhabdium leporinum. Next base: position 28,699 of record JANHFL010003258.1, on the reverse strand, counting down.
CCAGAAAAAGTACAGCATAAATATATACAGGTAATCCTTGACTTACGACCACCATTGATACCAACATTTCTGTTAAGTGAGACATTGAGTTTTGCCCAATTTAATGGCATTTTTTGTCACAACTGTTAAGTGAATCACTGCAGTTAAGTTAGTAACCTGGTTGCTAAGTGAAACTGGCTTCCCCATTGACTTTGCTCATCAGAAAGTTGCAAAAGGTGACACTGCAACTGTCATAAATATGAGCCATTGGCCAAGTGTCTGAATTTTGATCATGTGATGATGGGGATGCTGCAATGGTTGTCAGTGACAACTGGTCATAAGTCACTTTTTTCAGTGCTGTTGTAACTTTGAATGATCACTAAATGAATTGTAGCTCATTTAGTGACCATTCACTTAGCAACAAAAATTTTGGGCTCGGTTGTGGTCATAAGTCGAGGCCTACCTATACTTGTGTTGCAGACAAATCCCTGTATAAATTTATAGTTTAACCGAGGGCGCCTCCTCCTCACAGGTTGGTTGATTGATTTCAGGGAGTTGTACTAACTATACTGATTACTTGAAAACATTCTCTCTCTATGTTGTGATGCCAGTGACAATTACATAGCCAGTTATTGCATGGATGCTTTAGGCAGGAAAAAACATAAAAGATTTATGGTAAAGATGGGAAGACTAAGAGTGAACTTAAAGATATTACATATGATTTTAATTATAGTAATAAAAGCTAATAACTGAACTTGGAAAGAGAAAATAAAGTAAAATGAGGGTAAAAAGTGCAAAGAAAGAAAAAGGAAAAAAGGAAAGGGTGAAATAAATAAATAAGTATATGAAGAACTAACTTCCAGTTTTCTTTCACAACAAGTATAAACAATAGTGGTGAATATCCAGAACCAAAGACAAGATATAGAAGGATGAAAAAAACAACGTAGTCTACAAAATCAATTGTAACCATGCAACCAATTCTACATGGGACGAACATCACATCAATTAAAAACCAGGATGCACAAACACCGGCTGGCAGTCAAATGCCACAATCTCAAATCCTTAATTTCTACCCACACTGCCCCCAAACAATGTGGCGGTGGCGGTGACTTATGTTCAAAGTGATTCATGACCAGTTTAATTGGAGCAACACAAAAATCATTGGCCATGCTACCACTCACCACACTCATGAGTTCATCGAAGCCTGGCACTCCACAAACAATTCCATCACTAGACACATTGACCTGCAACCAGCCTACGAACCTGTCAGAATCCAAATCAACCACACGGCCAACCAGAGACAGTACTAACCCTCAACGCAAGGCGCCCCACCAACAGTTCACCTCCCAATGACCCTCACCTATCACAAGATCTATCACTCTCACAGATGACTCGTACCTGACCCATCACAAGACCCATTACAAGAGCCTCACTTGACACACCCACATCTGATCCATCAAAAGACCCTCATTTGACACACCCATACCTGAAGCCCTTATAAACAAAGAACATTGACACTGACATCCCCTAAACTCTGCTGAAGATGTTACCTACCCTGGTAACGAAATGTTCGAAAATCGACCCAGAATCTCGGAGAACAAACCTTCACCCTCAAATTAAAATAAGTTTGGTTCCCTTTGTGATCCCCTGTGAGGACACAAACAAATATCTCTTCTTTCCATAACCCGTCCCTTATCTATAAGCAATTCCATAAAACATCAACTATCCTCAGTACTTTAGAACATAGTATCACATTTGGATTCCAGTGTTCAAATTTTAAGGATATTTTGTCATTAAAAGCAATGTTAATGGAGAGAGATTTGCAGCAATTTTCGAAGTGTCTTCCTCAGTATTTAGGGGAGGAAAGTATAAGAGTGCTGTTTGTGACTTATTCTCCTTCCCTCATTAAATAATAATGCCCTGCTATTAATTTTCAAGGATTTGTGGCAGTCATTGTTTCTCAGTGTGAAACAAGGAATTGTGTTGATAAAATAGGAAAGTCCTGTGCATTGCTACTGGGGTTCATATGTGGTCTATAAAAACAAGAAAAAAAAACTCATTATTCAGTAGGCTGTATCATGGTTAGTTGTCTTACATTTTGGAAACATTATTACTATTATCATATTGTACTGTGTGATAAAATGTAGAGATTTGTGATGTGTATTCCTTTTCCACATAAAGGGTACTTTATGTCTGAAATGAGGGTTTTGAAATGTATGTTACATAATTCAACCTTTTAGCAGATTTTTTTTCCTGACCCTTCTAGTTAGAGATAGTCCTCACTTAATGACTGGTCACTTGATGATTGTTAGAAGTTATGATGGACTTAAAAAAAAAGTTACTTAGGACCCATCCTTGAAGCTATGACAGCCACCCGCACCCCTGCTGTCACATGATATATTTCAGGCACTTGGCAACTTGCTTGCATTTATCACTGGTTGCGGTATCTTGTGGTTACATGACTGTGATTTGTGGGTTTTTTGTCAAATATCGCCATTGGATATACTGGATTTGTTTGCTTAACAACCATGTGATTTGCTTAACAACCATTGTAAAAACGGTTGTAAAATTGAGTCAGACCTCCTGGTTACCCTCTTAATGATAGCAATGACCTATGACCAAAATTCTGAGCTCAGTTGTGGTTGCAAGTCAAAGAGTACTTAGACTAACAATAATATGAATTCCTTAGTCGTTAGAACTCTGTAGGCATATAGGAAGTAAATTCTGCTTGGAAAAAAACATGTGGGAGTTGCTCTCAAATAAGTGTCTATAAGATTGGATTGCTACCGTGAAAGAGCACAATTATAGTCGAGTCCGAAATGCCAACTTGATATTATTATTCTGTACTTTTCTTTTTCAATTCTGAATTGTAATATCATATTGGCTAATGATCTGTAATAGGCTGAGGCAGCCATCCAGAAAAAAAGCGCAGTTCACACAAAGGGTGAATTAAGGCTCTTTTGGTTCTTTTGGCAAACTTTGTGAAAGCAAAATATATTCACCAAACATCCTGACTATTGAGATCAAAGAAAATGCCCTCATGTGCGGACTGAGTTTTTTAAAAATATTTTTTCGCTTTTCCTTTCTCTCTGCTTATAGGAAGGATCAACACCTCCTTTCTCCTGTGAACTGCTGGTATCTAGTGTTGACACAGACCCGAAGAGAGAGCAGAGACCATGCCACGCTGAATGATATCTTCATGAATAATGTCATTGTCAGACTTTCCCAGATAAGTGAGGATGTTATTCGGCTGTTTAAAAAGGTAAATGTGTTGTGTACTATATCTCCTCTGGCAAAAGAAGGGTCATACCTAAAACCAATTCAATTTTGTGTTTGCATATCATATATATGGAAGAATAAGAATGAATGCTGATGGGACCTTTTCTCTGAAGGTTATGGGTGAGAATAAAAGGACTAAGTGAGAATTGAACAAAATGATGCTGAATTGTCCACTCTTTGCCTACTAATAAAGAAATTTGCCTGGACATGTCTTGTTCTATTAAAGGACTTCTATTTCTATTCCAGACTCCTGAAATGTATATTTCCCTAGCATTCCCCTGTTTGCAGGTAGACAAGGATATGCTGGGGTTGACATATTCATTTTAACTTTGGAAAAAATAAAAAAAAACACGGGGAAAAATAAAATTATAATAAGCTATCATTACTGTGTAATAATCTGTATTCTATTGTAATAGTAGATTTACCATGGACAGAAAGAGCAACCAACAGAGAGGTGCTGAATCGTATAAAACCAGACACATCATTAGAAGCCAGAATCACAAGATTGTCTGATTTTCTTTGGCCCTGTCGTGCGTGTAAATTCATTGAAGTCGGTGATGCTAGGAATGGTTAGTGGAATAAGAAGAAGGGGCAAGCAAAGAACACTCTAGTTTGATAACATCAAAACTGATACAAAGATGAACATCCAACAACTGAAAGAAGCTGTCCTTCAGGGTAGCCTGGAGAGCACTTGGCTGTAACATTGCCAAGAGTCGGACATGACTGGATGGTTAAAACAACAACAAATAGTATTGTAATAGTATCGGTTACTCTTGGATCTGGACCTTTTGCGTTGTTAACTCTGGGTGAGGCAGCATTTCCCCAGACAGGGTTGTCCCAAAAGTGCTTTCCCAAAAAGCACTTGAACTTTCTGGGTTTTTCTTTGAAAATGTTTCACTTCTCATCCAAGAGGTATCTTCAGTTTGAACTGCATCACTTGTACCTGTTCCTGGATTAGGTAGCATTATTCAGAATCACTCATGCTTTAGTCACTTCCCAATTGCAACACAGTCTTCTTGGGGGTGGGGTATGTCATTTTGAGTACACCACAGCGCTCCTCCATAATCCCGCTGCCACGAGTGCTGCATTAGTTCCCCATAAGTTTCCAGTTGTACTTCATTATGTTAGCTGTCATCTTTAAAGCTCTGCATGGAATAGGAAGAGGTTACTTGAGATACCGTCTGTCTCTGATGGTTGCTGCCTTTTCATCCGATTTGGCTTCTGTGAAACAATGTCATTTAATGGTACCCAGGAGGTGTACCTTCTCATTCATGGTGCCCACCTTATGGAACAACCTCCCGTATGAGATTAGATGGTCCCAAATCTCATAGGTCTCAGAAGTCCACAAAGGCAATGGGATTGGAATGTTAGTGGAACTTGGTAGGGATGTCTTGTTTTATGGTGTCAAGTAGCTGTGGGATGTCTCAGTCATTTTTAAACTCTTTTAAAGCCCTTAAAAATACATGCTGTGTTTTCATCTCTATTTTGTTAACCGTGTAAAGCTATATTTAAAATGCGTGGCTATATAAGTGCATTTATTTACCGGCACATTTATTTGATTAGATGTATAGGCATAATTATGGATACCGTTTCAATAGTAATTCTTGGGAAAGTAGTTTGAAATTGCAGGGTTTCTGGTTTGTCGATTAGATCTGTATTAACAATATTTCCTCCACTGAAAAGCAAGTAATATTAGGCCTGACTCCATCTGCAGCTTGCTGCATGTAACACCTGCTTTTAATCAGGCTGAAGCCACATTATTCACTTTTGCATCTGCATCTGAGATTATGTTCACAATATCTCTCTTGAGATATTGGTAGTGTTCACATGTCTGTGGAAATAATGAGTTAAAGCCACAGCTGAAGGCTTGGTGGTTGTTGGAATAAGCTCTTATTGGAGAAATTAACTCAGGCATAAACAGTACCTTATACTGACAAACCTAGCCTTTCTTTCCCTTAATCAAGTTTGCATTACTCCAAGTCTTTGCTTTCCTATTCATATTACAGATACTCTTAGTTCAGGGGTGTCAAACTGGCTGCCCACGGGCCGGATGCATCACACGCAAACCATGCCCACCCCAGCTGCACGAATGGGAAAAATATCACAAAAGTCACGTGACAGCAATGTGACGCGGCGAGTTTGACACCCGTGTCCTATTTCTAACAATTGCAACTAACTAATAAGTCATTAAGTGAAGCGGTTACTAAGTGAAATCATGGCTGTGCTTATGATCTTCCTTCATCCTTCCTTTGCTTTATAGACATGCAAAGGTTTTAAATGCCCAGATTGTTTGCAAAATTATGTTTTCATCACCATCATAACTGCAAATGCACACTAAAAGTTAAACAAGAATTACCTGTTTTTGTTATATTTGTGTAGCATTCAAGAAAAGAAAGCACACATCTGATGTCATGGCATTATTGCTTGACATTAAAATATCAGCAGGCTGAATGCTGTTCAATGAGGGCAGGATTTACCATCTTTCAAACCATAAACTTCCAAAGTAGATACCTATGACAAAAAAGTCTTGATTTTATAAAAAGAGATAATTTTTATCAATTGCTACATTCTGGGAACAATTAGCCTTTTTAATTTGAAATTATACCCCATAAAGTTTTAATGATTTGTCCACTGTATTTTAAGCCAGGATGATTAACCCAAACTAGCTTAATAAGAATGCAGCACACAAACAGGATTAGTATATCATGTGAAAATTGTAGAGGATGGAAGTCACCTGACACTTCAAAATGATTGCCTGAATGAGGCCTCTGCCTCTGCTTCAGTTAATGGAAGCTTATTTCTTGAAATAGATTTTCCAGGATTTTATCCATTTTGCAGAGGTTGCGCTCAAATCTGTTTTAATAATATGTGCTATGAAATGGTTGGCTCCTTAAAGATTAGGAACAGTCCTAATTGTTTTGCAGCTGTTGAAATTTTCCCTGATTGTAAATTGGAGTAACATTTGGTTTCAAAAATGTCACTTTTAATTTCCTCCTTTGAGTTATTAACAGGTTGTGACATCTTTGGAGGCAGAAATGGTAATAGATGATGAATTTTTCCATTGCAAATGGGTATTTTCTCTGTGTAAATAAAAACAGTTACCATAAACAGTGAAAGATATAAACATGTCCATAATTGATTCATATAAGAATCGCTTCTGATTTCATGATGGTTGGAAAATCCATCATCTGCCTTTGTTCTTGGAAATATAAGCTTGAATGAATTCTATAAGATTTTTTAAAGCAGGGAACATATTAAATTATAAGAATGGATTCAATATACTTCTCTTATGCAAAAGAGAATAGGAAGAGCACAGGTAATCCTTGACTTACAACCATTCATTTAGTGACTGTTAGACGTTACAACCATTTTTCACCCTTCTACTGTTGCAGTATCCCCATGGTCATGTGATTAAAATTTAGACACTTGGCAACTGGCTCATATTTATGAGGGTTACAATGTCCTGGGGTCATGTGATCCACCTTTTGCGACCTCCTGACAAGTAAAGTTAATGAGGAAGCCAGATTCACTTAACAACCGAGTTACTAACTTAAGAACTGGAATGATTCACTTAACAACTATGGCAAGAAAGGTCAAAAAATGGAGCAAAACTCAATTAAGAATTGTCTCACTTAGCAATGAAATATGAGCCAGTTGCCAAGCATCCAAATTTTGATCACATGACCATGGGGATCAGTGGTGAAATCTAAAATTTTTCATTACCAGTTCTGTGGGCGTGGCTTGGTGGGTGTGGCTTGGTGATCATGTGACTAGGTGGGGGTGGCTCACAAAATTACACAACCAAACTCACAAAATTACACAACTCACAAAAATACGCAACCCTACCCCATCAAGGTATGAAATTTAGCAACATAAAATCTCACAGCCACACATTTCAAAACATAAACCTATAAATATGTCACATAAAATTTGCTTGCAAGCATAAAGTTTGCTAGGAAGCAAACTCACAAAATTAACTCACAACACACACCATTGTAAATATTGATTTTTTTTTATTTAAAAAAAGAGCAACTTTACCCCAAATCAGGCAAAGCAGGCAGGCAGATTGAGTTGCTCAGAGTCACAGCTCTATCTTTCTGCAATCTGCTGCCTCAGCCTGCCCTACACCGAGAAATACTTTCAATCCTGGGAATCCATCTCCATTCAACCGGCAGGCTTTTTTAGAGACTGAAGTTCCCAGGGTGAGTGTGGAAAGCAGCGGGGACCATGGGGGGGAGGGCAGCTAGCTAGGCCACGTGGGCATGCAGCACTGGGTGGGAAATGAAGCAAGCGGCAGTGGCAGCAGGCAAGCTCCAGGGACCATGGGGAGGGCAGCTAGCTAGGCTGCACGGGCACACAGTGCCAGGTGGGAAGCGAAGCAAGCGGCGGCGGCAGCAGGCAAGCTCCGGGGATCATGGGGGGTCAACTAGCTGGGCTGCGCGGGGATGCAGCGCCGCGTCGGAATTAAAGCAGGTGGTGGCGGCAGGCCAGCTTCAGGGACCATGGGGGAGGGGGAAGCTAGCTACTAGGCTGCGCGGGGACGCAGCACCGGGTGGGAAGCGAAGCAAGTGGCGGCGGCAGCAGGCAAGCTCTGGGGACCATGTGGGGGAGCAGCTAGCTAGGCCGCGTGGGGACGCAGCACTGGGTGGGAAGCGAAGCAAGAGGTGGCGCGGCGGCAGGCAATCTCCGGGGACTGTGGGGGGGGGGCAGCTAGCTAGGCCGTGCGGGGATGCAGCACTGGGTGGGAAGGGACAGGGAGGCAAGCGACAGCAGCGGCTTACTTACGCAGGCAGGCAGGCAGGGAGATCAGGAGCAGTTGAGCTTCAGGCACATCATCATGGGCAGAAACACTGGGGCGGAATGAGCAGGGGGCGGGGTCAGCAGTGAGCAGGCAGGTAGGGGTGGGGCCAGCCGGAGGTGATATTTGCCGGTTCTCTGAACCAATCCAAAATTTCCCAACCGGTTCATGTGAACCGGTGCGACCTGGCTAGATTTCACCTCTTATTGGGATCTTTCAAAATAAGAGATTGAGCATAAATAAGCTGTAATAGTACTCTTCCTCAAAATAAAGCTGGCGGTTTCCTTGGAATCTTTCCTTTTTGATTTTATTATTTGTTATTGTTCCATGACTTTTTTCTGGTTAGTTCTGAGAAGGGCTTGCATGTCTACATGACATGACTTAACATGTGCTATTGTGACCTATCAGCAGGCAGCAAGAACCAGTGGTCCAAAGTTGCATGTGCGAGGGATAGAGAGCTGTGTGCTTTAAACTAAACTAGTTCCTTAAGCATAGAGAGCATCCTAGTTGCCAGATAGCTTATAACACTTAAATTGTAAAAGGTTTCTGCCTTTCTTTGCCCACTTTGCCTTAATTTCAGAAAGAAAGCTGAAGTGCCGCTCTTACCTGATTTAATATCAGCATTTGTCACACTTGAAGAAAACTTTTCCCAGTTAACAGCTGTACAAGGTTCAGGACCATAACACCACCTCACTACGTAGCCACAAGTCACATTGGAGTCAGGGTGCCAAGCAAGAGAAATACTATCGTCTTTTCCAATTCCCTTTTCTATGGAAATGTTACCTGTTAGAAAAGTAAAATCAAAGATTATTCCTTGGAACTATGCACAAATATAGTATGCTAATTACGACTATAATGCAGATATGGCCCATACAAAATATCCTGTGCGTTGCCCCGTCTACATTCTCAAATGTCATTCTGATCTCAATGGACACAAATAACACAAGATCCTTTTGGGTGACCACACAATTCTTAAGTTCCTTAGGCAGGGGGATTCATGCAACTTGGATTTAAAAGGGCCATGCACATCATTACTCATGAGTATCTGTCGAGGAAGCATCGGATGATGTCATGACACCGATGTGGCGATTTAAGTACTTGTGTCAGATGTTATACAATTGTGTTGTTTGCCCCTCCCAGGAGTCCCCACGTGGCCTATTTGGGATCCCAGGTAAGTACAGGGCCCACGCGGAGGCTTGAGGAGGGTGAAAAATGGGCCTCTGGAGCTCCGGGGAGGGCAAAAATGCACCCCCATGGTGCAGAAGACCAACCAGGTCACGCCCACCATGGCCACACCCACCCAGCAACCGGGAAGAGAACCGGTTGCTAAAATTTTTGAGGCCCACCCCTGTTCATCATTGGAAGCTTTCAAGAAGAGACTGGACTGTCATCTGTCAGAAATGGTGTAGGGCTTTCTGCTTGGGGCGGGGGTTGGACTAGATGACCTACAAGGTCCTTTCTAGCTCAGTTAATTCTGTTACTCAGCAATGCGGTTTAATGCAAAAGCATGTGTTTTTGCTAAACGCAGCAGTGTTGCAGGTGGAAGATAAAAGAGAAGCAAACAGAAGCCATGAAGCAACACAATCAGCAACTTTCACAAGAAGCACTCTGTGGCAATTGACAGATTTTATTTCAGTTACTTCAGAAGAAATCCAATTTTGCTTCAGAGAATCATGGCAAGGTAACCCCATTAGGCTGCAAGCTTGAGTTTCGTGCTGGCGGTGGCGTTGGTGATTTTCTTGAGAACATTCTCTATCATACTCAGAAGGCTTAGCATATTGGAGTTGCTTCCTTGTACACCTTCCATTTACTTCCTAAATGAGTTTAGGCCATTACTTCGGTTGACAGTGGACTCAAGTTAACAAGAATCCCTTAGCATAGCAAAGTAATAATTAATGGCAGGGACACTCACAGAAAAGAATAAACCCATCTCTTCTTTTCTGAAAGCAAAGCAGACTCAAAGCATAACAAAAGCACCCTTTTCTGTTGTGATCTTCATACTTTAAACAGATGGGCCTTTGGCCATGAGCCAACTAGGCAAGGGGGTTACTCAACCTCCCCTGTCTTGTTACATGAACAGTGCTTCCATATATGTGTGTGTGTGTGTGCACGCACGCTTCTCCTTATTCTGGACTTTTGTAGCAGAGAGAGATATTTAAGTCCTTAACTATTGCTCACTCAGCTCCTCAAGCCTTTGTACTGCCAACTGTGCTGACGGCATTCCTTTCTAAATTCCCTCATAAAAAAAAAACACAAGCGTATCTCGAGCAAGACACAAACAAATACACACAAATGAAGCATTGTCTTCCATAAGCATCACTAATATTTGCAAAAAAGCAGAAAGTCCAGTCTGAAGCAACAGCCAGCGTACTCCTCAATGCTGCTTTTTAGATGAGTCAGCCTCAATGATGGGGATCCATGACTCATGATGCCTCTCGCTTACGTTACGGATAATGCAGAGACAGTCATCCAAAAATGTTCCTTTGTAAAAAACATCAGATGAGGCATAAGGATTGTAAGCTGCTCATATCAGCCAGAGCTACGGATTACAGAACCTGGAATAGTAGCTAATGGTTTCCTATAAAAATATATATATATCCCCAGTATAATTTACAAGGAAATTCCCTATTGCTAGAAATGGCATCAGTCTCTTCAGGTAAAGTTTATCATTAAAAGGAAGAAAAATCCTATCTGAGTTTTGATTAATACAAAACCTACTTCAAGGATATTAGTTTATATTCAGGTATATGTCATTCTAGCTAACCTGATCCCATAGTACTAGAATATAAAAATAGAAAATTCCTCCCCTTATCTACCACTCCTCTTACCATCTCTTTCTCTGTTGTTTCTTTCTTGGTTAAGTAAATCCACTAAGGGAGCAACTTGTCAGACTGGTTCTTTGCGAAGTGCCAGGTACATATAAATCAATGCTAATAAATCAACTGCTTTTGCTTTGTGCAAGTTTTGGCCATTTCAGGCATACAAGTTATGTTGGTATCCTCCTCCCCTCTTCCTCCTTCTGTTTCCCATTTTAGTGAAACTTCGATAGTAGTTTGAAGTTCTAATGAATAATTTGGGCCAAGCCGGATTTCTGAAGACCTAATGAATGTTGAATATATGTCCACCAGTATAATTCTTACTTTCAATACTTCTCTACAAAAACTAGAAAAACATGGCTATTTCCATGGCTACAAAATTTTCTGAAGAAAGCCTTTTTCTTTTGACGTTCATTCTCCTGTCATAGGTAACACAGCTAAATAGAACAACGGATAGATTTGGGCAAGGATGGGTGTCAATCTAGGATGAAGGGAGATGATGTAGATAGATTAGCATATAAATGCCTAAAATTTGTTGATTTACAAGCTTTATGTATCAGCACACTTAATTTTGCCAATGTTTGTATGTTAAGCTTCAAAATTATAAAACAGAATAGGAAAAAAATCAAGAACCATCATTCTTTTTTTAAAAAAGAAAAATTCTTGCACCAAGGTTTTCCCTAATAATTACATAGCCAAGTTCAGGTTGTTTTCCCCCCTTAACAACAGCACATGAGTTATTGGTGTTTGCCTCTTCCAATTTTTTCTTTTTTAAAAAAATCGCTCTAATTTACAGTCCTGGAATTTCCAAGTTTGACCCTTCTTAGCTATCTCAAGGTACATTTTGATTTATTTTAAAATTTCTATAGCTGCCAATCTCAAATAAGTTCCTCTGGATAGTTAACAATCATGAAATCAATTAAAACCAAGTGCAAATAAATAGAAAAATAAATATATATGTATAACAAGAAAGCAAAATTATGATAATAAATATCAATATAACACCCAACAAATTATTATTAATCCATCTTAATAAGAATCTAGATTAAGAATTTTTCTCACTGATTCCAAGTGTTAGTATGCCAAAAGCTAGGACAATGAATGTGTTACATCAGCCAATTGTTGTTGAAATAGGACTATGGTCCAAAAACAGCACATACATAATATGTGCAGTAGTCATTAATGTTGCCAGGTGCATTTTTGCTTTTGTTTTTAATGTATTAATAGAAATATACCTTTGGAATCTCAAAGAGATGCAAGGAAAAATGAGAATGAGAAACTAAAAGACATTTAGAAAGACATACATACAAAATTATTTTGCTTTCGGGATAAGCAACATCACAAGAAGTGTTTCTCAAAGAGAATATCAAATAGTAACCTACAGTCAAAAATGAAGATGATTGTGCTCTACGCTTAGTTTGCATATAAAACACAGCTGAAGTAGAGGGGAAATAGTTTGTTTATTTCTCCATCTGGCATTGCAAACAAACAAAACTTTGTATCATTGCAGCCACCACAGATGGAGCAGAAGAGTTGCCAACTGAAAGCTACCAAAAGATGCTGCTGCAAAGACATCGTGTCATGACCTACAGGAGAAAAATGACTCCTCAGAGTTTAATGTCCACACTTGGCTTTCATGCTGTAATTATTTGATTTGCAAATTCAAATTGCATTTCCATTCAGAGTGGCCAGAGAGCTGCCACCCTAATGTCTCCACCACACTTGTATTTTCCCAGAATAAAGGATTTCACCATAATCTATAGTAGTGTTTTTCAAATTTGACAAATTTTAAGATGGGTGGATTTCAAGTCCCAGAATACTCCAGCCAACTCTGGGTTTATAGCAGGGGTGTCAAATTGGATTTCATTGAGGGCCGCATCAGGGTTGTGTTTAACCTTGGGGGCCCGGGTGGACATGGCCAGGGTAGGCATGGCCAGCTCGACGTCACTCGTGTCGGGGGCGCCTGTGATAGCCAGAGAGCTCTGCCAGTGAAAAAAGGCTCCTGAGCTCTGTTTCCGGCTGTGATGGCCTCCTGCAACCCTCTGCCAGTGAAAATGGAGCTTGGGAGGGCCTTCCAGAGCTCCGTTTTCGCTGGCAGAGGCACCGCAGGCCGGTCCTTCACTGTTTTTAGGGTGGACCCAAGAGCCAGATCTAAGCACCCCATGGGCCGATTCAGCCCTTGGGCCCTGAGTTAGACACCCCTAGTCTATAGAAATAAGAATTGAAGGACAACAAAGAAGAACATTGAAAAAAGCAAGTTACAGTCCACATATGAGAATATGCTACATCATATCTCCGTCATTAAAAAAAACTCAGAATACCCATTGCTCATATCACTGTAGCACAGGAAGACTGCTTGTAATCCTTCCCCTTCTTTCAACCATGGGCTTCAGGAAAAGTAAAGAAGAGTTCCTGAATACTATGGTCCCAGAACTCTGAGGGAGATTTTCCTGTAAAACCACAAAACTCATAGCTAGTCCTAGCCAGTACAGCAATTTCCCCCCAAAATAGAAGAAAAGAATATTCATTGCCAATTTGCTTGTGGAGCTGATTTTTTTTTTAAATCTACAGGTGAGTGGAACTGCTCTTGACTTGGTCTAGGTGTAAATATCATGTAGATGTTTTTAATTTCTTCAATTTATGTTCTTATCTAGTTATCAGATTGACAAATTAAGGGATCCTAGATTTTTTTTTAAAAAAAACTCTCATATCTTATTGAAACATTGTAACAAAAAATAGAAAATATTTTAAATTCAATTATGGAAATCATTATATGACTGAATCATACTTTCACAGTTCAATAGATACACCAAACACGAGTGTATAAGTAAACTGTATAGTAACAAATAAAGAATTCAGGAACAATAGCATTCTTTCTTGGCCACGTGTGATTGGACACACAAGGAATTTGTCTTCGGTGCATAAGCTCTCAGTGTACATAAAAAATACAGTCATCAAGAATCATAAGATACAATACTTAGTGATAGTCATAGGATACTAAAGCAATCAAAATCATACTAGGAAATTAAATAAAACAATATAAATCGTAAAGATACAAGCAGCAAGGTCATAGTCATAAGTAGAAGATAGGTAATAGGAAGGATGAGAAGAATAATAGTAATACAATCTTAGTAAATAGTTTGACAGTGTTGTGGGAATTA
>JANHFL010003257.1:82733-115365 GCA_032468155.1 Oxyrhabdium leporinum | reverse complement strand
GCCGTCTCTACAGCATCGGTTATGTGACTGGGTGGGCATGGCCAACTCAATGTCACTCACAGCAAGGTGCCACCACCCCACCTTGCCATGAGTGACGTTGAGTTGGCCACGCCCACTCAGTCACATGACACACATGCCACCAAGCCACGCACATAGAACCGGTTGTGAAAAAAATTAGATTTCACCACTGATCATACACATTAATTAAATTAAATCAAGAGTTCAAGGATTTCCACCAGAAGGCATATTCTTTAAATAATATGAGAACTGCAACCTTTATTGCCCAATTTTGAAGCCACAAAAAATGGCAAAGATATGTTCACCAGACATGTTATTACCAGTAGACTGGAGCAGGGAAGAAAAAGAAATTGAAACCATAACGTTCAAGAATTAATTTAAAAAGCTGTACATTCTTCTCACATCTAGCTATAGTGGTAGAAAGGGAACCTAGTTCCTTCCCCCTTCCTTTTCCCCTCCTTTTCAACAGTAATCTGTTTTTTGTAAAATCTATCCTGAAGAAAACTGAAAATTCAAAAGCTGGCACTTTTTTGTAATCTTTGTTGAATCTATGAACTGGAACAAAGGAATTGAATTAATATGGATGTTTAAACATGATTATTCCATGCCTTTGGAGGTGATAGATCACCCATTGACAAGTGAAAGCATTACTGACAAGACAGTTCAATAAAAGCAATCTTTAAGGACATCTATTCTAGTAAATATCACACTTTGTATACAGAGTTCTTCCTGTTTAATAGACAGCTTGTCATTCTTATACTATTATACTGATTTGTTGGACTGCCAGGCAAGGTTTGGTAAACTAAAGATATCTCTGTGAAAGGAGAGTTAATGAAGATGGCAAAAACCAAGGAATTGGTGAGTAAACCACTTTCTTGAAACCTCTTTGGATAAGGGAGAGGATGGGCGATTTCCCATGTGTGCTCCAGAGAGCTGCTGCTCACCAGGAGACCACAGGACAGTGGTTTTCAGCACTTTGGTTTGAGCACTTGAGATCAATGGGATTAGCTAACTTGCTTGAAATCACAAACCTTACTCTCTACTATTTTTCAGAAATTGCCAATTCATAACTTTCACAAACCTCACAAAAGAAATTTCCTGTTAATTATTTAACAATGATTAGAAACCTTTGGAATGAAAAGATTGAAAAGTCATCAGGTGTGATGGATGGTACCTGTGATGGGGGTATTCAGGCTAACCCGAAGTAATGCAGAGAGCAATTCTGCCGGAAACCAGTTCTTCATTTGCTTACACACAATAGACAGAATCTTGCCTAACTAAACCTTTACAATTCTCACCCTAACAGATATACCCTGGGAGATTCTAGGGAGTAGCTATCTTTACTTTCTTCTTCTCTCTCCTATGCAGCTCCAGCCTGTGCTGCCTCTTGTCTGGTTTCCCCAACCCCATCCCCCATCCCCAAACTGAAATAGGCTCCTTCCTTGTTGGAAAATTGCCAGTTTACTGTACATAGTCCATCACACCAACTCCCTTTCTGTGGGCATTATGTCTCACATAGGAGCGGTGTGATAAAGACGTTGTATTAACTATATTAGGTTAAGATGTTGGATTAAGATTAGGGAGTCCCAAATTCAAATCCATTCTCAACCAATGATGACTTTGGGCCAGTCATTCTTTCTTAACTCAACCTGCATTACAGGAATATAATAGAGAGAGAAATGAGAGGAGAGAGCGCTTAAGCTCCTGTTGAACATATATGTTTCATTACTGACTTACAGAATCCTTGGCCCCAGTGGCATCTATATCAAGGGCATCAAAAGACAGTGTAAATGTCATGATGGTACAATTAAATGGTGCAATTTAATTATGTTAAGTGATATAAGGACATCATGATATCTAATGCAAGTATATAATTCATGTCATTTACATGCTGACATTATAATGCATATTTCATCATTTCCCCTTTCCCACTTGCTCACCCCCGCGGATACCAATATATGGTAGACAATGTACAAAATGGATTAATTCATTGCATTTCTTTGGATTTGTCTAGCATGCCTGAATTTAAGGCATAATCCAGTCCCATAATTGTATAATTTGTCTGTCACACTGCAAGTTTGGAAAACTGAAAAGAAATTTGTTAAATTATGTAATTCTGTCCTCAAATGACTAGCTTCATGCAGTTAAATAATTTTGGCTTTGCAATAGGATTCTCGTAAGCTACAATTATATTTAACAACTCTATAATAAATTTACATTAGTGTAATAATTAGATTTTATTTTGCTCCGGAGTCTGGCCTTCAACAAAACAAATACAAAGATATATTTAAACATCTACCTCCCTTGAATAGATTTGCAGTAATAGAATTTGATAATGCATAAGAAATACAATCAACATACATAATGAAAGGCTAAAACCAATTTTAGCAGTCTCATCCAATACATTATTATCACTTCAAAAAAATACACAGGACTGAAAATTAAAATTTCTACTCTTTTAAGGAGAATTCCCTTTATTGAGAAAATGTTTTAAATTCACCTCTCTTTTGTCTATCAAACCAACATCATTGAACTACACTAATAATATCTGTCCACAAATATAAAGCCATCTTAAATTCTATAATAATACAATAAAAAGCTGTATCCAGGTTATTTCTATTCATCAGTCACATCTGTAAAGTAAACACTGAGCTCATCTGTGGGAAAATTCCATGGAAAAGGACCAATATTTTTATCCAAGATATTAGCCTTATTTAGAACTTTCTAAAAGGATGGCTGCAAATTCTTTAGAAGATAAGTGCATGGAATACTGTGATTTTATCAAAGTTAATAGGTCAGGATTTCCCTGAAAATGTATGTGGGTAGGACCAGATTTGAGGTACAGATTTTTATGAAGTCTAACCCAAAGTGTATGAACCTGCTTTGGTATGTTTTTTTACTTCCATTTCTTGTTGAAGAAATTTGACAGATGCAAAAAAGGATTAAAGAGCCATATGCTGTTCAGAAACCATGGTTAATAACACTTCTACCTCTGCCAATGGTCTGAAATCAGGTTATCTCCGACAGCATTTATTTCTGAAACCATCTATCATAAGCATAGATCAGCCTTACCAGTCTAATGTCTTTAGTCTGTCAACTGAGGAAAGCTGGTATAAATGATATTCTGATTTCACAGATATCTCAATACCAAAATATTCCTAATGGTAGCATCTGTCCCTTACTCCCTCCCTCCATTGAGAAGCCTAATGCTAAGTTGTAGACAAGAATATAAGAATTCCATCAGGCTGGGTGCAGTATTGCTAAAAATTTACACAACTTAAGTTTTAATTATTCATTAAAATACTGTTGTTGCAGTATATTATTTTTGCTGCATTGTGGTATGCATCAGAAATGAAATGCACGCAGGTAGTCCTTAACTTACAACAGTTCATTTAGTGACCATTCAAAGTTACAATGGCACTGTAAAAAGTTACTTATGACTGTTGTTCACACTTACGTCCATTGCAATGTCCCCAATGTCATGTTAAAATATGTATTTCTACTACGCAGGACATTAGACAATGACTAATTGTATTACAAGTTACAATGGCATTGTAAAAAGTGACTTATGACCATTTTTCACACAACCGTTGCCGTATCCCCATGGTCACATGATCAAAATTCAGATGCTTGGCAACTGACTCATATTTATGACGGTTTCAGTGTCCCAGGGTCATGTGATCTTTTCCCCTTTTGTGACCTTCTGATCCCTTTTTGTGACCTTCTGATAAGCAAAGACAATGGGGAATCCAGATTCATTTAACAATCGTGTTACTAACTTAGCAACTGCGGTGATTCATTGAACAACTGTGGCAAAAAGGTCATAAAATGGGGCAAAATTCACTTAAAAAATATCTCACTTAGCAACAGAAATTTTGGGCTCAGTTGTGATTATATGTCGAGGACTACCTGTACTAGAAACTGGAAAAATAAATAAAAGACACACACTTTGATTCAGATGACTCAGTTGTATTTTTTATTTTATATTGGCTCATATGAGAAAAATCATGCAGTCCTATTGTGGTTTGATGAGGAAAACCCATATAGATGATACACTGGGCTCTTGAAGTTATACACCCCTAACCCTGGTATGCTGGCTAAGCAGAAAGGAAGATTACATGATCACGTGCAAGTATAACATTGCTGTTTCAAGTACTACAATTATTTCCAAATTAATGGACAGTCATTTGTCTGAGATTGTATGGGTTCTCCTGCTTCAGCAGGGGGCTGGACTAGAAGACCTCCAAGGTCCCTTCCAGCCAGAGGTGGGCTGCACATACTGTAACAACTGGTTCGCCTAGTGCAGAACTGAAAATGTGAGTGTACGTGGGGATGCCCCCTTCGCGCTTGCGCGTGGCTGCAAAAACACAGGGATTTCCAGCGCATGGCAGCCATGGTGAATAGAGTGGGTGAGGTGCGGAAATCAGCTGGGCTGTGTGGGTGGGATAAGCGAGCCAGATATATAGGGCAGGATAGTACCAGGTGGGTGGGTGGGCCCAACCAATGGTCGGAACTACCAGTACGGGTAAGCCAGTCCAAACCAGCAGCAACCCACCACTGCTTCTTCTATTCTATTCTATTCTATTCTATTCTATTCTATTCTATTCTATTCTATTCTATTCTAAACTTTAAAATTGACAAGTGCGAATTTTATGTAACTTCATGGCACCTTTTGAGGTATGTGTGTGCGCTTTGTTTCTTTTTTGTTTGTGCAATGATAACCTAATGAATGAATTAAAATTACTTAATATGACTATATATTAATAAATATGTATTAAACTCCAAGCTTAAATGAATAATGTAACCTTGATTTAACTGAACACATGGGGGAAAGTTTGCCTGTTCTCCTGAAGGTCTGTCAACCTGGAAATTACATATTTCTCAGTTATGTATGTGATTTATGTAGCGTCTGGACAGTGTCAAGCCTTGTACCACAGGGTACAAATCAAGAAAGTCAGAATCTCACAAACTTCAAAGAGGAGTTTTAATGAAAGAATTAAAGGTAGGGAAGTACAGAATCTTGAATACTGTAAAGAGAGCCTCAACCTTCTTTTAATTAGTGAGTTCATTAAGGTCAAGTCTCCTTGCATTAGGAGCTCTGAAAGGCTAAAGTTTAGAAAACTCATTTGAAAGACCCAGATTTTCTTCACACTCTATAGTAGGTTAAAAAAACCCAACAATTCTTCTTTTTTATTCACTGAAACCAACAAATCAATAAACTGAGAACAGAGAAAGAAGTTTAAAAAAAAAAGGTGAGATTGCATTATTGTGTGAATGGAGGACGCATCATAAGAGCAATCCTATACAGTGGATTACACACCATTTTTGTCACTCCTTGATTGGCTCCATGCTCATCTGATCTCTACGTGCAGGCAGTGGGACTCATTTATTTCCATCGCGATTGCAGTTCGAAACGCAACCAGGTTAGCGCTTCTGCGACAGGAACCTCAAACAAAATTATGGACAGGATGTGCATACCATCTTGGTCTACAGTAAGGTTGGCTAGGTCGTGAATCACACTGTTGTACAAACAGAGCCAAATACATGAGGCAGTTTTGAGAACCCTGTTTTCACATTTTCAGAACATGGGCATCCAGATGCTAAGAAACAGCCCCTAAACTTCTCTAACTTTATCTCACTTTCTAATAAACATGGTTTCTGAAGAAAGATTGTAGTTTCCACAAGCCTCCAGGATGCCTCCTTGCTAGAAACATCTGTCTGTAGTCTTTGGATGCTGTCTCCTACCTTAGGAGGAACTCCAGCAATTGCAACAAAGCAGGAGCTTTTCTCCCCTTGGGTTGCTATGCTCAGTAGAAACCGCCATTGCAATCCTAATCATCTGCATTATGAAAATCGCAGTTTAGCAAAACAAATGTGGGATATCCCAGATAACATATTTCCGCCTGGGATCCATTGTAACTTCAAATGGTCACTAAGTGACTGCTTGCAAGTCAAGGACTGCCTGTACTATGAATTTACTAGCTATTAGATGTGAAGGCATTGTTAATTCTATGTGCCTGGAAGTGCCTACAGCAATTCACATGCTTTTGCTTTCTCGTTTCCTGATGCAGCAGCTGGGAGGAAATGGAACACTGAACAAAATTCCCAGTAAAATCCAATTTAATTTAAGCTATTTTTATGAGGTACCCAAGACCACAATTACTGATTGATCCACTTTCTTTGAACTATAGTTAACTTTAACGAGAATCCCTCTCAATGGAAATTCCTTTATTCATTTTTTTTTGTTTAAAAGTGTATCTTTAACTGTTACTCTCAAACCTGAGTAACCAGACTATTTTTGGAAAAATAGAAAATCCAAGCTCTCTCCAAACTCATAAGCGTGGCTTCTACTCGCTAAGACTATACAGTTTTGCTTTCCAAGTATAATAAGAATTTTATTCCAACATATAAAATTAAATTTCAAAAGAATGGGAAATTGTAAAATTCTATGCATCAATTATGCTGTGTAAAATGGAACTGATTCTCATTATTCTCTTAATATCTGTTAAAGGTTCTGTTTATTGGACACCAAATATTTTAATGACTAGGAGATCATATCTGATTTTCTATTCCAAAACACATATAAAGCAAATATATGCTGATAATTCTCTCCTGGTATGCATGTGTACTTAATGCAAAAATTGTGTTAAAAATACTTATTTCTATCATGCAGGACAGTGGCATGACAAATTGTAGGACAAGTCTTTCAACTTTTAATAAACCAACAGCAACCCAGCTATCTCTGTGGAATAAAAATCACAATTTAACAATGGATGAGAAGAAAGGAACTGTGAAGCCTATTTTAATTGTCAGCTGTATAGTAATTTACTATATGTGGGAGGGAGGGGGGAGAAAGCCCACTTGAACCTGTTATCTGTCAACTTATTCCATTCCTTACATTTGTTGTAGACAGAACCTTGTGAGCAGTTTACAATCACTTTTGTCCCCCTTGCATCCAAGGAGGACAATTCCATAGGCTCCTGATATCACATGAAACTACAGCCCAACCTGAGAATATATTTTCTTTGTTTCTTCTCCAATCTGACATCTTCCAGGAGCATCAGGGCTGCAGTTCCTGTGTAAGCTGGGAATTCTGGGAACTGCAGACTTAACACAGCCAGTGAGGAGGGGAGGGGGAAACGGAGGGTGGAAGGCTGTCCTAGACTGAACGGATTAAGCTAACCGTAAGTTAACCTGACAAGATAAGGACAAAGGTGGTTTACCAAGATGCCAATACTACAACTGATGCTGTATCACTAACTCCCTGTTAGAGCTGGCAATGTCAAAATTTTATCATAGCGAGGGACAAACATTCTTTATCTGGGGATTGGAGTGGCTAGAAAATAACTGTAGAAATGAAAGTGGAAAAGAGAACCCTTCTTGGACTTGGATTTATCTTGCAGAGACAGCACAGGTTTAAAATCTACTTGTTCGTTTTGCACAGTAGAAGAAAAATAATAACTAAATGGCTAGATGCATCGCTGGGGTCATTTGATTACCTTGAATAGTTTACCTTTCAAATCATTTAGTTTCCAAAGCTATGACAAAAGGAACGGAGTGCGGTGGAAAAAAAATATTTATATACTATTAGTAATAGTCTTCTAACAAATATCTGTGTTTGCAATGCCAATGGCATAGGCAAAGGAAGTAAAAAAATAATGATTAAACTGTAATGAATTGCTATAATTTCTCTAAAATAAGTCAGTGGAAAAAAATATTGTATTATGTGATGCTCCAAA
The DNA here is from genome assembly GCA_032468155.1 of Oxyrhabdium leporinum. Classification (NCBI taxonomy): domain Eukaryota; kingdom Metazoa; phylum Chordata; class Lepidosauria; order Squamata; family Cyclocoridae; genus Oxyrhabdium; species Oxyrhabdium leporinum. Next base: position 107,608 of record JANHFL010003257.1, on the reverse strand, counting down.
TGTGATGCCACCCTATCTAAAATTCCTAGAAAGCTTTCAGAAGCTACCGGCTGTACACAAACTCCTGAAAGCCTTGAATGGTATTCCAAAGAAAATCAAAAATAGTTATATTTTAATATGGCAAGAAAGAGAAAACATTAAATGATATACAGATAGAATGGTAGTAATAAGCCATTTTGATTCAATGTAAATGAAATAATAACCATTTAGTTCTTGTCCTCTGTCAGTTCTTGTTATGTTTCTGACAAGCTGGATAAGGTGGCTCTTAGCTGCTAAAGAAGTAGCAAACTATTTCTTTGCTGAAATACCACCACAAGTTACTTCTGGAGATTATCATTCAGAAAAGCTATCATTGGATCTTCAATCTCAGCTAATTAGCTGGAAATAGTTGCACGGTAATTTTCATTTTTTAATACCAGATCAGTTGTGACTGGCTCTTGACAAACTCCAGATTTTATTTATTATATTTATTATATTTTTTAGCCACACATCTCCTCTGCAAGATGACTCTGATCAACATCAATTTTAAAAAATCCTGCTGCCAAAAAGTAATTTAGAATCAAAGAACAATGTAAAGTGATGTCTACGAAACAAGAGACTACAGCAACCATCATTCTTTACCATACTGAAGGAAAGAGAAAAGCTGAGAAGAATTCACGTTGTTGAATATCTGAATAGTAACAAAGAGAACATTCTTTTTTAAAATGGGAAGATCAAAGCTAAAACCTGAAGCATCCATATGTGGGAATGAAATACAGAAAGGAAAGTGTCAAGACAATAATAAACTGCAGTATGCAAAAACAAAGGGAAAATGTTCTGGAATTGCTCCAGCTGAAACCATCCACTTTTGCCTGGAATGCATCTGTGAATTTCTGCTTTAGGTCATAGAGGGGAAAAGGCTAGAACAATGAAAGGTAGGCTGCAAGTTTTTTTGAAGGAAGACAGCCATGTGCAAAGCAATCAGCACAAGTCTTCGTCATGACACATAAGTGCATGGGCATGTTTTAATTATCCAGAAACCAAATATTCAAAATTCCTTAGGAATTCCAAATAACTTTTCTCCTAAAAAGTTTACACCACTGAAATAACATTAGAGCTTTAATTTTTATTGCCTGTCTTGAAGCTTTTCCATCTGTTTCTTTTCTTCTATTTCCATTACACATCCAGAAATAATCTTCACGAGGAGTAAAAGACGACTTCTAAAGTTCCCCAAGATGCATTGTTACTAAACAAGATGGAAAATAAGATATTCCATCCAGTGCCTTCATCCTGTATGATAAATTACCACAACATCAGTAATTAACAGGAATATCACATTTGTTATGAAAGTCAGTTTGGTGTATTGGCTAAGGAACAGGCTACAAACCGGGAGACTTTGAGTTTTAGTCCTGTTTTAGGCATGAAGTCAACTGGGGGGAATTTCAATTCCTAAGGTCATTCAGCTTCATGTATTTTCTTCTGAACAGTTCAGTTTGGTTCTACATATGAAACCAAAATGCAGAGCTAGAGAGGGATGAATAAGGAGGTGATGGAAAGGTACAGAGTTGCGGAATACTATAAACTGGAGGTGTCCAACCTTGGCAACTTTGATTTGTGGACTTTTAACTCCCAGAATTCCCTAGCTGACTGAGGAATTCTGGGAGTTGAAGTCCACAGGTCTTAAAGTTGCTGAGGTTGGACACCCGTTGTAGATGGTACCTGGACTCATGTCTCCGAATGCTTCTCTACATAAAAAAATATCTGCAATTGGGAAAAAAGCATATCAATAGACACATTTTGTGTTATTCTGTGTGGGCCTCTTTTTTGGTTTGTTTGTTTTTATACACACAATACCTAAATAAATGAACAATATTTATCTAGCTTTGAATATTTTAAAGAACATTTCCTCAGATTGACTTCAGAGAGCTGGGCAAGAGAGCTTCTGGTACAATGAAAGCTACATACATATTTGTTACAGTGGATTCTCCTCCAAGACACTCAAAATAGAATTTTAGTGTTGTAATATCTTGGTGATGTAGGTCAAGCTGAGAGATTGCCATTTGTCAGAGGCAATTACTTCTATGTTTCAGTTTCAGAGATTTTGTCACAGAGGACATAGGAAAACTGGCTATTTCTTTCCTTAAGCCACCTCATAGTTTCATTTGCTTAGAACAGCTTTTGACGATTTCCAGCAACAGACATGCAGGCCAAGGAATCCTGCAAGTTGCAATTCACACATTTGGAGATCTTCCAGACTGGAAAAGGGGGCTAAGAGAGATCCAGTTGCCTTGTACTCTTGGAAAAGGAGTTTTACTCTCTATAGAAGTACCATTTTGTCCTAAGTCTAATTCCATTGGCAAAACTATCAAACTTTGGAGTATTTGTTGGAATGATGACCATGGGCCAAAAGCCAACTATGGTGACCAGAGCTTCTTTAGCAATGACTATTTGGAGGTAAAACCAAGCAAAACTTACTACTATTTTAAAATCAATTAAATCAAACTTATAAAATCATTTGATTTATATCAAATTGGGACCCATAACACCATCTATGCTTAGTTCAATCTCTGTCATAACTTGTTGAATAAAACTTCAATTTTAAGCATGTCTTGTATAATATAGCTCTGAGTCCTAAATGAATAGGTTCATAATAAAGTGGAAAACTACAGATTGCCTATCTTCATAGTATTTTTTTAAATACATAGGACCAACACATAATCAGTCAGTCAATTAAGAAATTAAATTGGTTTTGTTCACTTTACTCTGTCATATGTAATCATAACTATTTATACTTACCCCTCCTTACCATTTCAACTATCAATTTTGGCCTATAGCTTACTATTTTTATCAGGCTTACTCTGGTGAAGAGCAACCCACATCTTGCCATTTGTGCAGCATATCCTTCAACTTCTCGTTTGGTCAATATCATTTTTACTGGTCTTCATCTTTTTCAACCTCCTTTAGGATGATTAGAAAGATATCACTCATGTTTCAGTGGTTCATCATAGAAGCACTTTTCCTTTTTTTTCTTTCATATTATGCATGCCTGTTGCTCTGTGTACGTCTTTGTATATATTTTTTAAATGGATTTTTAAGCTAGCATTTTTTAAAATTTCAGTGATTGATTTAATTATTTCTCATTTTGAAATGATTATTTGTCTATTAGGGAAACATATTTGAATATACAATTTGCCTGTTTCAGTTGATGGAACTCCATGTTTAAATCCACATATACATGTGAATGAAGGACTCCTTGTAAGAATTTTTAACTGTATTAAAAGTCTTGACAGCTTGCCAATATTTCTTTCCTATATTTATTATGAAAGTATATGCTGAATCTGGACTTCAAAGTCATCTCAGTTTGGCCAATGCACTTTGAGTTCTTTGAGTGCAATGTAACTCTTGCTTTGACTATTCCTGCTCCTCTATGGCTCTATGGCTACTGTTGAAATACTTTGGGGTTATTTTCTGTATGAGCCATGGTGGCACAGTGGTTAGAGTGCAGTACTGCAAGCTACTTCTGCTGACTGACTGCAATTTGGCAGTTGACTCAGCCTTCCATCCTTCTGAGGTGGGTAAAACAAGGACCCAGATTGTTAAGGGCAATATGCTGATTCTGTAAACCGCTTAGAGAGGGCTGTAAAGTACTGTAAAGCGGTATATAAGTCTAAATGCTGTTGCTATTGCTATGACGAGCCCCCTTGATCTCCCATTGTAAAAAAACTAAGCAGGTTGAATGGAATGCAGTTCCAAAAAGCAAGCCCAATTTCAGAGCATCTGTGGGAGTACTGACAGCTATCCAAGGGCAGGATATTTGGAAACAAGATGCTCCTTCCTTGTGTGAAGTTTCCATTGCCTTTGTAAGTCTGTTACAAATACAACCACATCCTACACCCAGACGTACCTGTATGTAGTGAGTGAATCAATGTGGTTCTAAGAACAAGTAGTGAAGAAGGCTGCCTGACACATCTGCAGTGGTACCAGACAAGAGCTAATAAGCAAGAACAAACAGGCCAGGAAAAGGGTAGAATTTGGCCTCTCAAACAGGAAACCCTAAGAAGGAAGAGGCAAAAGCAGCATGCTAATTAGCAGCACAGGGTGGCTGCAAAAGGCACAGAGATTCTCTCATCTCCCCACCACAGCCATCTAGATGACAGCAAGGCTTTGTGGAACAGAACAATAGATACATTATACAAACCTATAATTATCTCAAGAAGAGTGATAGCTAATTCACGGCTTTACATGGGTGCTGGAATATTGGATAAAGTCCTGCAAGAAGCAAGCAACGAAGGGTTGGGGAGGAGGGGCAGGCAGAGGGACAAAAGTCTTAAGGAAAGACAGAAAGCTGCCTGGCACAAAACACAAGAGTCACTTCTAGTTAGATGGGCAACTATCTAAGTTTGATAAAGAAATAAAACATCAAAGGTGTTTCAGGTTTGTATCACATTTAGGTTGACTCAGCCTTTCATCCTTCCCAGGTTGGTAAAATGAGGACCTAGGTTATTGTTGACACTGTAAACTGCTTAGAGAGGGTTGTAAAGCACTGTGAAGCAGTATTTAAGTCCATGATGGCCAACCTATGCCACATGTGCCAGAAGTGGTACACAGAGCCATCTCTCTAGGCACGTGAGCCGTTGCCCATTGCTGTTCCAACATGCACGCGCCGGGAAGTTGATCTTCCAGTTTCCGGCATGTGCATGCACCCCAGCCACCTGATCTTCTGGTTTCCGGCGTGTATGCATGCATGAAGACCAGGTGGCGCACCGGAAACCAGAAGATCATCTTCCCTGCGTGCACATGCACACCGGGTGGCTGCTCTTCCAGTTTCTGGCGTGCACACTCCTGTTTCGGCACTCAGTGCCGAAAAGGTTCACCAACACTGGTCTAAGTGCTATTGTTATTTTCTTGAATTCCTCTCCATAACCACAATCCCTGCTGAAACATAATGATTTAAAACACATTTTCTTCTTTCATGAACTTCCAGTGATGGAAGATCCCTTTTAAAAAAATTTTGGGGAAGTTTTCATTGCAGGGCCATATATGATGAAAATCTCATAAAAGTATCCTGATCTTTGTTTGACATTTGCAAAAAAAAATATATGCAGAAAACAACAAGAGGGACAGAAACACAAATTAAAGGATTTACAGGATCACATCAAATCCCTAAGAACAAATTAGGAAAAATCTCTGAACCTTCAATCTCCTTTCACTCATATGGGACTACCTGCCACCAACTTAAAAGAATTAAATAAGAATGGAATATCCATGGCTGCCCAAAACAAGACTTTTGCCCCTTAATATATTAATTAATTTGCAGAATAATTCATAATGAGGGCAAGAATATTCTTTCAAGCAGAGTTAGACAGATGGCTATTCTCTTTGTAGCAAATGCTCATTGATTTATCATAATTTGCCACAAGAACTTGCCTTGATCTCTCAGTAGCATTCTAATTAAGAACCATGAGAAATTGTCTCATTAGGCTTAATCAGATGGTTAATCTGTCCTGCTCAAGTCACTGATACCACAGATACACAACCTGTGGCCTTTTAGATGGTGACAATGGAAGTCAAGGAACATCTAGAATGCAAAAGATTACCCTCCTGGTTTTATACTAGTGTTTCTCAACACTTGGCCATTTTAACTTTCATCACAGTTGAGAAACATGAGTCTACACCAGGGATGTCAAACTTGTGGCCCATGGACCGGATGCATCACGTGCTGGTAACACCCACCCCTGGTTTAGCAAAGAGGGAAAAGTCACGATACATCACATGACAACAATGTGATGCCGTGAGTTTGACACCTCTGGTCTACACTGATTAGCAACACATTTCCATGACTTCAGTCAGTTGCAGGCATCTTTTTCTGGAGACAGCAAGGACTGAATCGCAAATTCTCTGCATGCAAAACATGGACTTTGTACTGCAATCCTTTCATAGTTAATATCTAAAATTTTATATGTACTTAGCAGAGAAAGCTAAATCCCATTGAAAGCAACGGGCCTTAAAAACCTGCTTGCCCTTTTTAAAAATGGAACTGCCTTATCAGTGTACTTTTCACTGAGCTATACATACAACAGCTGAACCTGCACAACTCTTTACAATCTGATTAATCTGCTTTTGCACCATGTGATCCATATTACATGTAGCCTTATCCAAATACCATTTCCATTTATCCAACTGCTTACTTGAAGGTCTTTCATGTGCCTCCCTGTACCCTCACCCCAATTTGATTCATAGGAATAAGTAAAATTGGTTTTCTGCATGAAATAAAACCCATGTAAAACTGGGGGTTGGGTGGGGGGAGAGGCACTGGAAAACTCATAGAACTAAAACAATTGACTCACAGCCAGACAGTTTTGTTTCTTCCATTCACTTGTGTCCAATCCTCAGATACTGCCTGGACAAGTCTGCAATTTTTTGGCAAGGTTTTTCAGAAGTGTTTGTGACTGGCCCAAGATTACCCAACTGGCTTTGAGCCCAAGCAAGAACTAGAACTCATGGTCTCCTGATTACTAGCCGGTCTCTTAACCAGTACACTAAACTGGCTCCAATTAGATTTACTGCCAATTATGAAAGCCTTTGTCCTCGGGTACTTGTTACTAATAGAACCTGATCACTTCAGGGAAGAATGGTACCATCTAATGGTAGCCTGCAGGGGTCTTGGGATTGCTGTTAACCCTGACAACTTAACCTGAGGTGGAAGGGATCAGGTTGAAGAATATTAATGTATTGTGTTTCAGGTTGGAGAGACTGCTATCAGCCTTAAGACTAGAACCGAACAGGCTACAAATCTAATAATCATACAGAACAGATGTATTTCCTCCCTAAAGCTTTGTTTGAAGCACTTAATGTTGTTATCTTAGTAGAGAGCCCCTCCCCTCTCCCAATCTATCAATAAATATTTCCATAATAAAACTTTTCCAGAAGAGAAGACAAACGCTTGCTATTAGGTAATTATTATTTTTTTGCTAAGGCTAACACACAGAAGTGTAGTAATCCCTGGTCAATCCCTATTCAATAATGTTCAAATCTGGAAACTGTTGAAAGCCATTCCAAAACTTCATTTTTCCTTTTTTGTATATACTGCATGGTTTATTTGCGAATATGTTTCATATTGCTCTTTGCTGCAATATCCAAACATTTTTTTTAATATAGTGTTGGTTTCTTTAGTGCATCTGGCAGGCATCAAAACCAGGAAGGATCCCCTTTCCTCTTACAAACAGTAACTAGTTTAAAACGCAATTTTATATGTTTTGCTAAAATTATTTCCCTGTTGTTTCATACTGCTGATGGCCAAGTAATTGTGCGTATGAGCAAAGAGTAATCTTTGACTTACAACCATTCATTCAGCAGCCATTTGAAGTTACAATGCACTGAACAAATGAACTTATGACAGCGTTACAGCCACTGCAGCATCCCTGCAGTCACATGATCAAAATTCAAGTTCTTGACAACCTGCAGGAACACAAACAACTACAGAAACACAGCAATTCCCCCGCTCATCTATCTCCCCACCCCTCATATATGGCTTTTGGCCTCCTACCGTACTGAGCTCCACAGGCCCAGCTGCCCTTTAGCAGTAACAATAGCACTTAGACATTTATACTGCATCATAGCCCTCTCTAAGCAGTTTACAGAGTCAGCGTATTGACCGCAACAATCTGAGTCCTCATTTTACTGACCTCGGAAGGATGGAAGGCTGAGTCAACCTTGAGCCTGGTGAGATTCGAATAGACAAATTGCAGGCAGTCAGCAGAAGTAGCCTGCAGTACTGCATTCTCACCATGATGTCACCTTTGCCATCGTCTTGCTCCTGCTGCTGACAAGCTTTGCACTGCAGAAAAAGTGGGGGGGGACACTGGCTTTGGCTTTTTGGGGTGTATGTGTGTGCATGGGTTTTTTTTATTTTTGCTTGTTTGGGGGATTTTGGCAGTACAAAGCCAGACATGCTTCACCAATAGCAGAAACAAGAAAACAGCAAAGGGGAGCTGGGGCAGCAGAGTGCAGCCTCAGAGCAGTGCAATTTGCAAGATGTAGGGTGCAAGGGGTTCAAAAGGGCTGAAATGAGGGGAAAATAGGCAGGTGAGGGGAGCTGGAGGCAGTCCCTTACCTTACTGAGGATTGGGGTTGAGAGAGATCAAACCCAGAATGGCTTGGATTGGGGTGGGTTCTCAGGTAATGACCATTAAATTTCACTTAAGGACAGCAATGGTGAGTGCCGGGATTGCAATAGGGTCACATGGTGCCTCACTTTTTCACCCTATTGCTTAGTGACCTGGAATTCTAGTCCCAATTGTGGAATAATTGTCCATGCAAATGTTATAAGAAACTTGAAGCTAACAGCCATATATGTCTGTTCTTTGTCTGTTTGGCAAATGTCCTAAGATGAAGCGTACCCATCTTCAGCATTTTCTCCTCACAAGGAGGAAGCACTGAGAGAAAAGAACTAGAATTGGACAATCTCACTTGGTCTTTTGCTAAGGCAAAACAAACACACAAATGTCTGCAGGGGAGATAAGGGGCTGTCAGACTCAGTTCAGCTGTTTGGGAAGCGTTGTGCGTTCACTGTGTAGCAGTGTTTTGTGCTCTCGGCATCAAGCCCACTTCTACACTAAGTTGCAACACTGTAAAGGCAGGGACATTCCACTGAACTGAGAAGAGCCCACCAGGATGAAACTTTTACCCATGGGAGACCAGATCACAGAGTCAGAGTGAGAAGCAATTACAATAATGTGGAGGATTACTTGGAGCATTATCCTGAGCATCTGGGGTGACAAGGCATAAATATTTCACATTAAGGCAAAAAAAAGTACAGCTCAGCAAAAATGCTCATCTTCAAGTGCATAGAAACCACAGTAATGACTTCTTTTTTCTCTTTACTGAGCAGTAAACAGGGGAAACCTTAGCCAGACAGATCCTATTTCCCTCACCCTCAACATAGTCAAACTGATCTTATAATCTTCTCTGTGCTCCTGCAGACTTAGGTCATCCCATCCTCCCCATGTAAGAGCGGCAGTAACTCATATTTCACCTGAAATGGATGCTTCCTACATTGGTAATTCTGCCATTGAGTACAATTTAAAAAAAAACAAAAAACGCCATCTGGAAAGCATCCTAGAAAGAAATCTATGCCCTTCTTCAGTCTTCAAAACCATGCAAGTGGACTGGGATAAGTAAACCCAGTAATGGGCTAAGCATTTCTAGCCAACTCAGTACGCTGTGTGAATGTTTTAGGAAAAGATGAAGTTTGAAATAAGATTTTTTCACTAGACATATATTAATTAAACTAATTTCCTATCTATTACAGAAAACTATAACAATGTACTCTAGGTTTGTGAAATAAGATAATGAGGACATCTGGTGATGTCATCCTCCTTACCCTTCTTGATATAATTATTAGTTTTAAATCATATACTTTCCTGTGTCTTGAAGATGTTCCCTGCTTCAAAGACAGCAGAAAAACAAGGAGGAACTTCTTGTCCTATAGTTGTACAATAGATTATAGTTTCTGCATACCATGCCTCATTTAGGCTTTGCCTTCTAAACCTTTTCCCACTCAAGCTGCAGCTGAATTACTAACTCCCAGTATCCCTCACCGCTGATCAAGATGGCTTGGGTTGCCAAATATGTCCAGGGATTGCAGGAAGCCCACCTTCACAAAAACACTTGGAAATATGCCCAGTGTAAAACTCTGCTCCCTTTCCTTAACATGCATTTTGTTATATCATTGTTTCACTGTAGTTTATTGTCAAAAGTCAACATAACAAATATTTTGTTTTAATCCCATCTTTGTTATTTTTATAAATAACTCAAAGCAGTGAACATACTTAATGCTCCTACCTCTTCCTATATTTGAGATGTGGGTTGGGCAGAGAGTGAATGACTGGCTCAAAGTCAACCAGCCGTCATTCATGCCTAGGGCAGGACTAGAACTCATGGTTTCCTGCTTTCTAGCCCGGTTCTAGACCAAACCAGTCTATATATTTAAGAAACTGTGAATCCAGCCAATAACGGAGAAAGGAGGATTTGTCTGTATATATATACAATATACAATGTTAACTCTGACATGTGCAGAAAGATCAACATTCAATTGGCATTTCTATTTTAAACAAAGAATCAAGCCACACAAAAGTAGAAAGACCACAGCCAAAGATCATGGTAAGCCTGTAGCCTGAGACAGTGATCAGTGCAAAGCTAACATGGACAAATAAACTGATCTGATATAATATGTTCTTTTAATGATCCTACTCTTTTGCCCTCACAATTTTTTCTGCTGGGTAGAAACCATGTTTATCCTTCTAGGAAAAAAATCTAAGGAAATATCTGTCCCAATTTCACCACAACATTCATAGCTTAGGAACTAGAATCAATTGGAAGGTCACCTCCTCATCCTATGCAGCAATAAGAAATGTTATTACTAGAGAGTTTGTTCAATTTCTGTCCTACAGATGTCATGCCAGCTATTTTTTATAATTTACCTATGACCATGATTGTTTTAAATTAGTACACCTTACACTTTTTATCTTTAAGTGTCAGCACTATGGCTAGAGAAAAAAAATCAGCAACAGTGGGGTATTTTTACACCTGATTATTCATAAAGTACTGTTTTAGCAGTCTCATAATATTCCATGTATTGTTCTGCTAACATGATCAAGTGCAGAGTAATCCCACAAAAGAAAATCCATCAGCCCCAAATTCCCAGGTGCTATAAATACAACAATTTAATAAGAAAGATTTGGGTCTTGGATTTGGTTTATTGGCAGCCTTTCTAACATAGTAGAGTGTCAAATCAGGGATTCCAAAAAAACCCTAGCTCAACCATTTTTTAAAAACACAAAAGATTTCAAAAGATGTAACACGGGTATGCACGGCGATGGTTAAATCACCTTTTTGCCTTATTTTAATGAAAAACCTCTAGCTTCTACATGGTGCAGAACTGGATCTGGTCTAAAGAGATTGAAGATCAGGTTCAAGAGGGGAATTAAACAGTAAACCATACTGTAAAGTAAAGCATATTCACACTGCACCCTTAAGCTTCACTTATCCTGCGCTTGGGTCAACTTGACTCTGAGCTATCTTCAGAAAATCTGTCTGCTCTTCGACACTTTGGCAACAAGCTGAAAAATATTCAGTCTGAATGTCAGGCTACCACCTCCTCCTTCAGCTGCTATGCACTTCCAATTTCTGTCCCGGGAAAATGGTTGCCAACTTTGGGTGGGTCTTACTGGACATATGTATTTTTATATCTGTGTGTTTTACACATATGCGCAAATACACAAACGCTTACTTAAATTGAATTTATATACCCAAGATTAAAGCATCCAAAACTACGTATGTTCAGTCTCAAAAACCAGATTTCTTTCATCCCTGTAATTTCTAACACATTCTAAAGCTATCTTAACCAGAAATGCTAGAACAGTTCAATGGTTACAGCTATTGCTGGTGCAAATAGAAGATTGCTAATTCAAAACCTGGCAGGCTTTTTATTACTATTCTCCTTTCCCTGGGCTAGCTATTTTTTCTTTGGCTTTTTTTTAGAGTAACAAGGTAATTAAGTCCAGTGGTACACCATTTCATCTTTTTTTTCCACTAAAAACCTTCTACATCAAATGACTGTGAAAATCCCTTTAAAAGCGACACATTTCTGGCAGGTTTCAAATCACCAAACTTCTGCTTGCAAGGCAAGCATTTCAACTATTGTGCAACTATAGTCTTACTGATAAAAGTAATGCAGGTGGTCTTTAATTTATAACCAGCCGTTTAACAATTGTTTGAACACCCAGTTTGAAGGGTGTTTTATAGTTCTGGGCACTAGGTAACCTGTTTCCACTTATGACCACTTGCTAAACTCACTGCAGTCATGGGATTGCCCTTTGCAATCTTTACCAGCTCCTCCAGAAATTCAATGAAAAAGCTGACAGGGAAGGTTGCAAGTTGCTGCTGTCTACCAAAGGTTTTTCCCTCCCTTCAATGCACTGGAGACAGGGGGTCTTTTGTTGGACTGCAGAAATGGAGCTCAGATCTTGGGGATCTAACCTTTGTTTTTTGCAGCCCAACAAAGGAGTTCCCTTCCGTATACAGAGAAGAGGGGGAAATCCTACAGCAGAGCACAGAAACAGAGCTCAGCTCTTCAAGATCTGAGCACTTTTTTCATGCAGCACCCCCCTGCAGGAGTTTCCTTTTGCAGATAGAAGGAAGAGGAAATTCTTCATCAGGCTGCAGAAACGAAGTTTGGATCCCTAAAATTTGAGGTGTGCTCCTGCATCCTGCCATAAGAGTTCTACACACAGAGGGGATCTCCCTTCCCTTCTTTGGCAGCAGCTCTTTCTCTTCATTCATTTAACAACTCACACAGTCACTTAATGACTGCAATGGAGAAAGCCAAGTTTGCTATCATTGAGGAAAGTAATCATATAGGCATCTTGCTTAACCATTGATTTGCTTAATCAAGATTCCAATCTGAAATATATTAAAGATCATGGTAAACACCAATTCAGGCAATTTTTCCTCCATGAAGTAGACAATGAACTGCTGGGGTTAGCCTGAAAGTAAGTAAAATTGCCAGCTAAAATTGGCAGGAACATTCCAAGCAATGGAAGAACCCTGTAGCAGGAAAGTCATATTTGCAATGTCTAATCCTGGCCTCTAAAAATGGCCACTGGCCTTTTCTGTTGACAGAGCAAGAAAGCAGTGCAGATAAACCCTAAAACTCCCATTCTACTGTATACCTCCTTATCCTGTAGCAATCAATACCAATAAAGGCCTAATTCTGGGCCTTTATCAAGAAGCAAAGGGATTACGAATCCAGCCTTTATCTAGCATCCCAAATTTGATCCCAGAATGGTCCATGATGGAGCCTATAATAAGCTATGGTTGGTGTAACTATCAATAGCAACTTTTAAATTTCAGAGGTATCCACAAACACCTGAGCAGAACTTCCTCTTTTGGTCCATAAGGAATACACTGTACCAGTTTATTAGCTTTGTAGTCTGATGACAACTAGAGTGTGACTTAATTAGTAGTCTTGCTTTAGTGATGTTAGAAAAACTTCCTCTCTACTTTCACCCATGTTAAGGAAAGCTAACAGAATTTCTGCTTATTTGTAAGACCCAAAGTGAAAAAAGTGTGAAGAAAAAAATCCTAGCTGGAATTAGAGTGTTTGTCCACATAATAGGTCCAAGGGTGAAACCTCTCTTCCCCAATCAATACTGACTAGAATCAGCCCTGAAGGAAGGAGGTGAACCACAACACCATGCCAGCCACTCACAATCCTTCAAGCTAATCCAAAAGGAGACAATGGGCTGATAATATTGAAAGCCACTGAGAGTCAAGTAGGGCGAGGATGGATGCCCTAACCCCATCCCATCCATGCCTGAGTCATCCAGAAGTATGACCAATGCCATTTCTGTCCTATAGTCAGGTCTGAATCCTGAGTGAAAAGAGACCAGATAATCCACGTTCTCCAAGGCCATCTGAAGCTGTTGCTTGACCACTTCACTTTTCCCCCAAAAGAGTGGTGGAATCTAGCAATGGCTTCTTGAGAAAACCAATGCTTCTTTAAAAAGTAGAGAAACAACTCCCTCACTCAGAGAAGAACCAGGGATAGAACTCATTCACATGTCACCTGCAGGCCACATTAAAAAGTCAGAAGGAGCATGAATCTAAAGAGCAGGTGGATGAAGTGCAGTCCTTCCTCAGGTCCAACAGATTTAAACCATTCACAGCTAACTGGACAAGATTCTTCACTGAGCATCTCTTCTGGACCTGTGACGAGGCCAGTAATCAACTGAGAATGAATCCAAGCAATTGTGCCTGACAGATGCTGCACAAATTTCTCTGCATGCCTTTATAAGTGCTTCTCAGAACCCTCCTTAGCCAGAAGGATCTGTGTCACCCAAAAGAAGACTGCAGGGCAACTTTCTGCAGATGAAATCAATATAAAGAATTTATTTGGATATTTAAATCTAGCAATTTTTTTAGAATGATGCATATTCTTTATGTGTATGAATTGCATTAATTTAAATGGCAGGCCATATCTGTTATTTTGTTAGATTTATATCCTTTATCCAGGAACAAATGACAACATGTTTACCAATCCCTCTTCTGTTTTTACCACAAAGTATAAAATCCAGCAAAAAATTCTTTTCAAATCAGGATGGTTTTTACTAGATCAAGACTAAATTGTTCGGGAAGCTCTATTATCTGGGCCAGGTAAATCCTTTATCTGAATTAATCCCATCAAAATCTATTTACTGAGCATAGAAAAAAAAATTTTTTACCCAAGACCTAAAATTATGAAACCCATGTTTTTCCTCATTTGCCATTTTACTTTTGACAGGCAAAAACTGCTGGTATAACCCTAATGTTTTGTCTTTATTCCCAGTAAAGCTTAATATATCTTTTATGACTCTGAAATTAAAGGGAGAAGGGTAAGGAACCATGAAAAGATGAGTGTCCCCATTTAGGAGTTATACTCACTTATTTTAAAGGTACCACACTACCACAACTTTGTAAATTTATTAACCCAAGATTCAATTATGGCAACCAGGCATTAAAACAAATCCTAATAAAAGCTTGGCAATCAAGTTGCAAAGGCTCTTCTCTTCTGCAGGTAACATTTAGTGCTAAATCACATGTACTAAAAAGTAAGGACTAATAAAACAATTGGGACCTACTCCCAGGTAAACATAGTTAAGATATATGGCACAAAATAAAAGGTGACCCTACAGAATGAACTACAATATCGAAAGCCAAAGAAAGAAATGAAAGTACTTTCATACCAATTTCAGAATAAAAACGTTTTTAAATTATTTTGACTTCCATATTGCAATACTATTTAAAATCAAATATAAGTTGAATAGTGGAAGGCATGTACAAAAAAGCTGTCCTAAGTAGTGGAAAAAACACTATAAAGGAACAGCAATGAACAAAGATACAAATGCAGACTAAAGTGAAAGGTTACATTCCTTTTATAAGAAAGATCATCCTAGTAGGATCTCTACTTTCCTAAATAATAATGCTAAGCATTCTCTTCTCAAAAGGCAAGAGGGAGTTTCTACAGTATAGGAATGGCCCAGGTAACATCCCCATCTCACAATGGGAATAATCACCATCTGCTACACAACTGCAGGAAAATTGAGAGAGAAGGGGGAGGAGGAGAACGCAGTAAATGCAGAATCCCAGATTCCAAGAAGGAATTGCTTTAGGGAGTTGAATTAACACACCGAGTAAAGCTCCAGAGTTTTCTGAACCAAAGAATTATTCCACCTCTTTTTCTCCCTAGTCATTCAGGCGCAGAACTAGGTCAACTCAATATAGCGTCGGCAGCTTTGAAGTCATTTCCTGTAGCTGTCCTTTCACAATAAATTGATAGTGACAAGACCTCCTGCGCTAAATGTTGGACATCAAATCTCTATTACAGTCACACGATCCAATCAGATTTTCTACCAAGTGACAACTCTAATTCAAGATGTAATAGTGCTGTAAGATTAGGAGCCACACATTCATATACATACCTCTGCAACTAACCGGCACATAATTAGTGTGGGTGTGAACTATGAATGAGTTGCCATTCAAAATCCAAGGAGATATTAAAGGCCACAGATTCCCATCATGAATAGCCAGGCTCATTGGCACATGCCATTTCAAGGATATATCATCAAGGGACGAAGTGAGGAGGGAATAGAAGCAATTTTATGAGAGGGCCCAATCTTTGCTTTCTCAAAGCCCCGTTCTGAAAAGGCTGCCCAGCCTTGCTTTGAGATGAAGTCTGTGCGACTACCAATAAATAAAGAACATCAACAAGCTTCTACCAATAACCAGGAAGATACCACAGATAGTTCAACTGAGTTTTTCATAAATGATGCAATTGACTCAGATTAGATCTAAAGGTAAAGGTAAAGGTTTCCCCTGTTCAGTCATGTCCAAATCTAGGGGATAGTGCTCATCTCTGTTTCCTAGCCAAGGGAGCCAGCATTGTCTGATGACAGTTCTGTGGTCACATGTGGTCGACTATACACCAAAGAGCAAAGAACACTGTTACCTTCCCAATGAAGTGGTACCTATTTATCTACTCACATTTGCATGCTTCTGAACTGCTAGGTTTGCAGAAGCTGGTGCAAGTAATCAGAGCTCACCCTATCATGTGGTGCTTGAGTCTCAAACTGCCAACATTTTGATTGACAGCCCATCATGTTAACCATCGTGTCCCTTTTAGAATAGATCTAGTGATATCCTTATAGTTGGAAAAAGATCACATTTACTGCCAGGCTGTAAAATCATAAAAATCAAGAAACGGTGTCCTATTGTGGAATAAAAATGAGATAAAGAAAGAAACTAAATGACATTTCCTTACACAGACCTGTAAATTGAAGCTGTTGGCAGACACAATTTCTTAGAGGATTAAAATGGAAAGCCAAAGGTGATGATATCTATAGTAAATGCTATCCTTTCTCAGCCTCGGGTCTTCCAATGTGCCCACCATCCTGGGAATTTAGGAGTTACAATCCAGCACCTCAGACTATTTGTGGAAAGCTGGTGTACATATGCATGGGGATCGTGATGATTACTTTTCCCACTGTTGTCTATGATCCCTGTTGTTTTGAACTCCACAAATTATTGAGTATTAGCTCAGACAACAAGCTGAAATAACAACAAGGAGAATGGCGCCTCCTTATTTTTGCGATCAACATTCTGAACTCTGGAGCATTTATGGGAAACACTGAATCGGGACTATTTCACAGAAAAAAAATAAATAAATTCTTTATAAACAGAAAATAAATCACTTCAGATAGCCTGTCTGACATACCTGATCCTTGACAATTTAAGCATTAATAAAATCATATCTCTCCCATTTCATACAAAACAAGAAGTTTCAACACATTCAAATCACCAACAATAGGTAATATTAAAAAACTCTCTATGTACTACTACATGTAAAGATTGGTGACCAAGGAACTGAGCAGAAGGTAGAACTCCCAAAAAGAGAGACATAGTTTAACTGCTAACAACTTAACAATTGATTAATAAAGTATCAAATTGATTGAGAGATCTTAAAATGTGAAACAAAATCAGATATAGTAAAAAAAAAAAAGATTGCCATTTTTCTTTTTCTCCTGAAAAAGTTTCTAAACTATTTGAAAATGTGGCTCTTTCTGCAAAAAATAAAAAAATAAAAAAATCCACTAATTGATGACATGGGGGTTGTTGTCTTCGACTTTCAGGCAAATCACTGAAACAAATTTTCACTCCCAACTGAATAGTAGCTCAAAGTCTATCTTTGCCTCCATCAAACTGAAAATTATTTGCCAGATTTCAGTGCAGTAAACAAGTGAAACAGGATGTGGCCAAACGAGCAGAATAAATTTTATTCTGAATCTGAACTGTGCCCACACTCACATTCAAGACAGTGTGTTTCCTTTGCAGGTGCAAGAGGACTTTGGAAGACCTACCTACAAAGGTTAGCCATTCGGTGACAGCTTCCTGAAAACACAGGTCCACAAAACAATGCAGACAAAGTCAGATGGAGAAAACTGGGTAATTGCTATTTATATCAGAGAACATATTCAGTAGGTCCCTGCAATATTGGCATAATTCCACTGCATTGGACAATCACAATGTCAGTCGGTATATGTAGGTTAAAAGTTAGAGGAAATGTTAATTTTTTTTTAAAGTAAACTAGTCCACAAGCAGAGCTTGGAATTGAAGGACTATGTTGAATGACAACAAGCAAGTTTTATCTAACATAGATTAATAGTACAGGTAGTCCTCAATTTATGACCAGAATTGGGACCAGAATTTTCATTGTTAAGCAAGATGGTTGTTAAGTGAGTCACACTTGATTTTATGATTTTTTTTTGCCACAGTTGTTAAGCAAATCACTACCGTTATTAAGTAAATGACACAATCATTAAGCGATTCCAGCCTATCCCATTTGATTTTGATTGTTGATAAGTAGCTAGGAAGATCACAAAGGGTGATCACATTTGTTAAGTGAGTTTTGCCCCATTTTATTACCTTTCTTGCCCTAGTTGTTAAATGAATTGTCACAGTTGTTAAGTTGGTGACATGGTTGTTAAGTGAATCGGACTTCACCATTGACTTTGTTTGTCACAAGTTCTCAAAAGCTGATCACATGACTCCAGGACACTGCAACCATCATATGAACCAGTTGCCAAGTATCTGACTTTTTGATCACATGACCATGGGGATGCTACAACTGTCGTGTGAAAAATGGTCATAAGTCACTTTGAATAGTAACTAAACAAACTGTTATAAGTCAAGGACTACCACATAACACTGTCATGGAAAAAGGAGAGTTATAGACTAAGAAATAGTAGGTGGAAATGGGGAAAGGAAGCAATCTGGTGATGGCAAAAGTAACATTTACTGCAATTTGAGAACATTTTCACAGTACGGAAGTAGCCTTTATGAAATAGGAAGTTGCTTACTGAAGAAAAGAATTGCCAAGGAAGTGCTACCCGTCCAGTGGCCAGATAAGACATTTATATAAGCATGTCAGGATATCCTTAACTAACCTTGACAGCTACTGCTATATAAAGTTTAATAAATGACTACTCATTGGGTGATAATTTTGTCACATTGTAATGCTTTGATCCTAAATAGAAAGGAAGGTAAGCATGACCCTGAGATTTGCCTGTCCAAGAGCAGGAACTAGCTACTATCTGTCTCCTCAACTATGGTATATATTGGGTAACCCCAAAATGTCAATTGTTTCTAAGGATGTCTTTTGAATATTCAGATCTTAGGGGGATCCACTCTTCCATGTGTGAAGCATTACAATGTTGGCATATAACAAAGGCAAATGAAAAAGAACACAACATAATAACTCATATCTTTAGAAAGCGAGTCTGTCATATACTCATAATAATGGAGTGGAAGGAGCAAGAAAATGCTATAAAGACCTCCTTTTGACTGGGAGCTCCAGTTGCTGCTATGTTCATTTCTTTCTTGGTCCAGTTTTCTGCCTTTGCACCATTTTGTTTATTCTTCTGCATTTAATGCAGGGTTGTCCTTTCTTGCCTACCAAGCTTGTAAAGATGAAATTAGAGATGCTTCTCTTTCATTCTCACCCTCTGTGAGCTTCATTCATTCTCTAGTTAATAGTCAAACCTGAACCAACAGCAGATTGTATCTAGTTGTCTTCATTAGTCCTCCCTCCTCACTTTCACAATAAGAAAACTCTAGAAAACTCTCTTATTTGATTT
Organism: Oxyrhabdium leporinum; assembly: GCA_032468155.1. Lineage (NCBI taxonomy): Eukaryota > Metazoa > Chordata > Lepidosauria > Squamata > Cyclocoridae > Oxyrhabdium > Oxyrhabdium leporinum. The sequence continues at coordinate 88,400 of JANHFL010003257.1, read as the reverse complement.
GTGCTGCTTATTTACCTAAGTAACAAGTAGCACAAATAAGTGTTGGAGATATGTGCAATAGCAAGAATTTCATCATGAATGATGGAATGTTTAGGGATTTCCCGTTTCTTTTTTGCTACAGCTCAATCAAAAGTCTATAGAGATTCTCAGTCATCCAGGTCATGGTTGTCCCAAAGATGCTTTTTCAGGAGGCAACTGAACTTTCTTGTTTTTTCTTTGAAGACATTTTGCTTCTCATCCAAGACTTTGGATAAGACCTTGGATGAGAAGCGAAACGTCTTCAAAGAAAAAACAAGAAAGTCCAGTTGCCTCCTGAAAAAGCACCTTTGGGACGCAGCTCAACCAGTTTAAATTTTCCCAGTCACTACTTTAGTGGGGAACTCAGAGCTGTTGAAGAAGAGGCCAAGAAACTTTATGTGAATTTTTCCCCATCAGACTGATGTAGGAAACAACCCTTAGAAGTGGCAAACAAAAACAAAAAAGGTCTCCGATTGTATGTAAATTAAACAGGAGGAGTTGCTTAGAATATTCAAATGCCCCAACTGGTTTTCAAAGTGCTCCAAAATGATACATACTAAATATTGCTTAGGTTGTTTTTTTCCATTGCCTTAATTGATTTACATTGCTTTACTACAACGTGTTTGCTTTCTTGTCCTTTGAGTATTCTACAAATAGAAAAGTAGGGTACATATGGAGCCACAAAACAAATTAATAAATACAACCATTGAGATCCAGATTACACTAAATATACCTTAGCCTCATTGAAATCAGTTCCATAAATTAGTTACCACTACACAATGACCTCAATCTTGCTGGCATTTCATTAGAGTTTAAAAATTTGGCTGTGAACTGAGCCTGGGGCTCTGAATGTGCTAAGGGGACCATTTTGGGACTTTACTGTTAATTGGTTAATTATCTCAGCTGCTGTATGTATTTATTTGTATGTTTCTTTTGTTTTTATAGTTTTAGACTTATAAAGTGTCAACAGTCATTGGTTGAGATGGGTGACTATAGAAAATGAATGAATGATAGAAAAATTAACAGTTTTTCCCAAAGCACTGTTCTCTGGGTGTGATAGGATTATAGCTTCCAGAATTCCCAGCAGCTTGATTAAAGAATTCTAAGAACTGTACTCCCAACACATCTGGAGAGCACCAGGCTGCTGAAAGATGGATTAAAATGTGTCATAGTCTGGATTTTGGCTGGTTGGTCTGATCTATATACATACTTACCTAAAACATCTGTTTCTGATCTTTGTTCTGTTCAGGGTGTTTCTGCATTGCAGATGCGCTGATTTCATAACCATTCCCTTTCCCCGAGGAACTTTGGAGAATGGTAGATATATGAGCACACGGACCTTCAGAAGTTACATTAGAAGAAGCCATGGCAATTGTTAAGCAGTACATCTGAAGATTAATCTTGATATATCCTTTGGCTTCCATACCATCTCACCAATTCATGAACCATTTGTTCAGTTGTACTTTCACAATGTGCTTAGAATTTGTGAACAATGGGATGGAAGAGAAATACAGACAAAGTTAGATGGCATAGACCAAAAAACCCCAATTTGCATAAGATATTTACAACAAAATCTTATGCATGTTTATTCAAAAATAATTCCAACTATAATACTTTAGGCAAACATACACTAACTTCTGTTGCTAAGTATGTTTTTTAAAAGTGGTTTGGATGTATCAACTAGAATTATTTCCTAATAAATTTTCAGCCAGTAAAATTTCTAAGTCACATTAGGACACTCTTGAATTTGAGAAAAATAAATTCATAGATCTGGGCAATTCTAGATTATGGAATAGAAAAGAATAGCCAGTGAAAGGGTTATAACAAAGTGAATATATTGGTTGGTCTCTCTTAATCTTGTATAAATTGAGTCCTAGGCATTTATAAGTATTACTGCTTACCGTATGCACACAAATTTTGTGTTGCTATAGTATACTAAGAGGAGTTGGCACTAATTTCAAGCTAAACATTTTTTGAGCACGCATTAAAAAAAGGAAAAGCAAAATAGCTATATGATGATTACTACTCAAATATACTACAGTTCAAGCTTATATAAAGTGCAGTACAGTTGGGTTCCTGCTGCCCCTGTGAATAGGTTCATATAGTTTCAATACAATTGATAAATCAAGAGAATTACCCATGTAATGACTTTTTATTGGCTTTACAAAAGAGATTTACTAAAGCTTCAAAGAAAGGGAAAGGGGAAAATTGAAGAGACTAAAAATCTTACAACATCTGAATGAATTAAGGATCAAGATTGTTAGATGTAACAGGAAAGAATATAAAGTTGGGTTGTTTGATGAAGGTTAAAATATGCTTCTATAAAATTATTGCAGCCCTTTATGGACTTTTTGTTGACAGCAGGACTAAAAAATTGATGATGTATGTTTTGTAATCTTTCAGGGAGTGAAGAGTTATTAAGTTTGTTTACAGTAGTTGTGATGAAGATCAGAGGTAACTTGTTTATATTTTTTAATATTTATCTTATCTTTTTATTTTTTCCTTTCCTAATACTTCTATCTTTCTTTCTCTGAGTTTTATTTCTATTTGCTTTTACTATTATAATCAAAATTTTCAATAAAATATTTTTTTTTTTAAAAAGTGGTTGTCATTGTCTTATTCTGGAAATGTTTACAATTTCCTAAACTAGCTTATTGATCTAGAATTATCTTGCAGCCTCCATCCAAATACTAACCAGATTCAAAACTCAAAATCAGCTAGTCAGCTAGTCAGCTACACACTGCCACTTGTAGGCACTACATAGAAAATTACATGGCCACAGAATACATTCAAATATTTAATTAAACAATATCCCACTTGTTACACTGATAATTACTGTATGCATCTGTTCTCTCACAAACTTCTTTTAATATTATTCATTGTCATACAATCCCAGAATTTTAGTTAACTATTCCTGAACAAAAGTAGGAGTTCTTCCAGTATCTTTCTCATTCAGATTTGGCAACAAAGAAGAGAATTGTGATTTTAGCATTTTGAGCAAAAAATGATTAATTTTCTTTGCAACCCCTTAAAGATTCCTTAGATATTTTTTTTTCTAGAACAGTGCATTCAGGATCTTTGGTCTAAGCAACATTTCTCACTCTACATTTGTGGCCTGCCATTGGCTATCAGACCCTAAAACTGAACAACAAGGAACTTGATTCTGAAACCACCACTATGTTTTCAATCCTGGGTGCGAAAGATATGAAAATGGTAGCATGTAGGGGAAAATCCTTTGTTCTTTTTGTTGATATTCAACACACACAAATAGTTGGAATTTATTCTTTCAGTAGAAACATTTTACAGCGGGATTTCTCTAGTTCACCTCCCCTCCACCCTGAAAATGGATCAAAGAATATCTGGAGTCCTGTTCATGAAAGCCCTGGGCTAAGGGACTAAGACATGAAATGATTGTAGTGTACTATTCCTTCCATCATCCATCACACTGAAGAATTTAAAAACATAAACATGGTCTCCACATGATAAGTTGGCATCTCTAAATCCAAGCACGACTGCATAGTAATTTTGTGAGTCATCTTTGGCTACCCCTTAATACAAAGACAAAGACACTTGTGACAAGAATATGGTGAACCAAATGTGTGTGGGTGTATGAAGGTCAGGTTGAATTATTACAAGAGTCTTTTATGCACTCTTTCATCAACTGAGCTGGGGCAATTTAAGGGTTAGGATTGATCTTCTTAGGCACCAGTTTACATTCATTCCCTCATAGGGGACCTATAACTTGATTTATGGCTCCTCCTCCTCAACTAAGGCTGGCATATTTGGGGTGCAAACCTCCAGAGATGGAGACATATTGGGGTTTTCTTTGTCTCTTTGATGGCATTTAGAAGTCACATGGATTATTCCAGGCCAGGCATGGTAGGCCTACCTTCCCATTCACCTGACCTTCTAAGCAAGCAGGAAGAGAAGAATAGAGGGAAATGGAGCAGAAACATGTTGTGCTTTCTCGGTTTTGAGGGGTGTCACATTGACCCAGAAGCAGAGCCAAGCAAAATAGTAGCGTCAAGGAAGAGGATTACTGTTGGCATTCTGTCTAAACTCCCCCTAACTCTCTTTCTGCAAAAAAAAACCAGCCACAACAATGATCAACAAAGAAACTCCCAACCAATCCACAAAGCTTTCTGTCCCCTAGCTAAACCCTCTGTGTATTGTTTAAATTCATCAGTGTTATTACAGGAGCCTTCTCAGGTATAGCCCCCAAAGCAGTGAGATATGCCAGGAGTTGTCTTCTTCTTTTTTTCTTTTTTTTCCCTTTTAGCACCAAGCAAAGTTGGTTTTATTCTCCCAGGCCCTTTATGACAGTAGTGTGTTAATATTTTACTTGTTGTTATGTTTTTAACCAAATGCATATTATGTTTTTAGTTATTGTTTTAGATATGTATGCATACAGCTGTGTGCCTATATCTCTGATTGTATGTGTACAAGATAAACTGTTCTGGGTTTTATGATCAAGTTTTGTTAAATTAATAAATAAAATATTATTAAATAAATAATAAATAAGTAAAATACTAACTCCTATCTAAACCTTTTAAAGCACCTGAGCAAATTTGTATTTGTTAAAACTAATTTTGATATTACTAAATATATATATTCTTGGGGAAAATTTTAGGTCAGCTACTGAAGATACAAGTTCTACCTGCACCAGCAGTTTGAGGAATTAATTCATCATTATGAAGTAGGATAGTGATATACTTACCAAAGTGTGCAGTCACACATGCTTGTACATGCCTTGCACAAACCCATTATGATTTCATTTCAGGTACACTTCAGAAAACAGTAGAATGAAGTTTAAGAGAGTGAGTTCCTAAATAAGTTTACACTGAATTTCAGGGTACAATCTTCAACAAAATTCAGATGGTTAAAGGTAACAATTTTAATTGGGTTTCAGCTCATAATGGCTGGTGGATCAGCCAAGGCCTTAAATCTGTACGAAATAAGCCTTTTCAGTAGAATATAACCCTGAGGAGCCATGCAAGTTATTAAGCAATGTCAGTTTGTTGAGTAGTTATTTGCATTTCCTTATTCGTAGAATTATAGAATCATCGAGTTGGAAGTCTTCTAGTCCAAGTCCCTGCTTGTTGCAGGATCCCTCTCTAAGAGACGACCATCCAGCTCTTCCTGCAGAAGAGAACTCTCACATCAATCTATTCCACTGGCTGACAGCTCATACAGTCAGGAAGTTCTTCCTGATGTTTATCCTGAATCTACTTCCTCTAAAATATTTTTTTTCCAATATGGTGCTTTCCAGTGAAGTCAACAGACACTCTGAGAAAAAATTGCTTTAAAATAGCACACAATTTTTAAAAAATTCTATAGTCAACCACCACTCCCCTGCTGTCTTTGGATTCTGGGACCTTTAGAAGATGCGTATGGAGAGAACCTAGGTTGGGAGAATATCTTAAATCATATAACTGTAAGTTATTCTAAAAGTTATTTATTGCTTGGCTTTAGTTTAAATAAATTGCATCTACCCACAGTAATCTAACTTCCAGAAAACTCATCCAAGAAATTTTAAAGTACATCTACAGATCCTTAACATTTTAATGGCTTGCCTTTTCCTTTCCTTTCCTTTCCTTTCCTTTCCTTTCCTTTCCTTTCCTTTCCTTTCCTTTCCTTTCCTTTCCTTTC
>JANHFL010003257.1:71567-82633 GCA_032468155.1 Oxyrhabdium leporinum | reverse complement strand
ATTCAGAAAAAAATGCAAACAGAACCCCTAAAAAGGCAAAAAATTGTTTTCTGCTTCAGTTAGTAATTTCATTCTGTCACAGGGCTCCATCATGGACAGCTGTTTTAAAAGCATTTTTGGTTAAAATGTGTTGTTAAATGATTAACGATAAAGCCAGCAAACCACTGAGATTGGCTTAGAGTACTTCCTTCCCTGCTATCTTTTCTATTAATAATCAGATTACTATAATAGTGTTTTATTGATTAATTGTACATACAAGCATGAATAGATACCCATCACATTATCACCTTTATTGGGCATAAACATGGTGTGAAGGAAGTGAGAAAAAAGTCAAAGAAATTAAAGCCAGGAAATAAGGAAAGAAAAGGAAACATAGTTAAATCTAATTTACACCAAAGCTTTTCACTATAATGCTCCATATCTTTCTATGCTTGCAAATTACCCTTTCCCCACCACTTTCATATATATTGCCTTTTGTTATGTAACATTCTGACAGTTCCATTTTAGAGGAACTATTCCTAGGAATTCCTATTCCTAGGAACAACCATCAGGTCCACCTAACTTTTTTCTAACTACGACTTTTTCAAGTTTCCCCTTGACATACTTACTTACTGATTTTGATTTTATTTCTATAATCGACCATCTCAGCAAACAACTCTGGACTGCTCACAATTCAAAATGTGATGAATTTTGGATTCAAAATTCATGTATTTGTTTTGCATCCAATCCTTGTTCTCGTTTGTATTTAGTCTACATTCATTCAACATTCACTCATTCATGACATTACCTTTTCATGTTTTATCACACACATTTCTTAAGTACCTTGTTTGCAATGCAATCTTCCTTTATGTTTTTCCTGATATATCAATCTGTCACTGTCAAAGTAGACAGAAGTATATACTCTTTACATAACTATTTTTGCTTCTTCTACAAATCTTTGTTTCTCAAGGCCATATCCAAGGCCATATAGAACTCATCATTTTCTTTGGTTTACACTTTTTAAACCATCTATACACTGTAACTATCTGTGTATATGTTTCCTCACCTAACAACTTTCAGTACAGTTGCGAAAATTTCACTTTTATTACAATTTAACTCCTTATTTGCATGAACAGTCTTTCCCCTCCATTTTGATCACAATTGTGCCCAACAGTTTCCCAGGTGTACTTACAAAGTAATCCTCAGTAGCTTTTGCATTCATTCTTACTATTTTTCTGTTTGTAGAGTGAAACTAATAAATTTCTTCCAATTGTCTAGTACAGCCATCAGATACACATTGAACAAGTCATTTGCCAATGCCCAAATTTCAATCTCATGACCGTGGGGGGTGGGTGACAGTCATATGTGCAAGAACAAGATTTAAATCCCTTTTTTTTGAGGCCATTGTAAATTTGAATCATCATTAAATGAACAGTCATAAGTCGAGGACTACCTGTGCATGTTTTTCCTCATTTAGAGCTTTATTATGTCACCAAGCATTTTTTTAACTTCATTTCACATAATCCCCACAACTCCATATCTACTTATTCTGTTGGGAAATTATTATTTTTTCCCTCATACATTCCATGATTGCAGTAGTTATTTTTTCATTATTGTTTTTTGCACTTTGTTTTTGTTTTTCTTCCACATCTTTCTATTCTCCCAAGATCCTTCTGGATTTTTTTGACATTATGAAAAAGACTCCAACCCTGTCCAACATTCAGAATTTTTCATCAACATTTCCTTTACTAATTTTCTCAGTCTTTCATCAAAAGCAATCAAGTCAAACATGCTTTTAGATATATTTCCTTACCTTGTATGTGTGAGTAGATTTAAATATATCCATGTACTTTGTATGTGTGATAGATTTATGTGTAAACTAAGCTCAGGAGTCCAAATAAGTGATGTTGAGGCTATGAGACTTAGATTTATGCATAAATCTATGGAAAGAAAAAGCTTTTATCAGTCATCTAAATTTCTTCACAAATTTGCTCCAGCTGACAAACTACTATTTGGCAAATAGAAGAGTATCAGGAAATATAAAAATTTAGATAACCTAATGCATACCTATTCAGATATTACCCAATTGAATTGTTTATGAATTTGTAAATAACTGGTATAAGCATGGAATATAAACATAGGAAGGAAACCTTGCTGAATTATTCAGAAATTCTGATACAGAGGAAGAATCTGTTACAGCAATAACATTAAAAAGACTGGGAAAGTGTGTGTGTGTGTGTGTGTGTGTGCAAACATGTGCATGCTTACTATGTACAATATCCGGTGGCTATCTGAAAGTTGCAGTAGGACGTCCAAGATATTATGACTTTTGGGCACCCTTCCAAATTCTTTTAGCCTGGCGTCTGTCTCTCTTTTGAGCCAGGTCAGCAAAAGGCAGCTAAGTGTTGACATCAGTTTAGCCCAGTTATTTCTCCATTTGTTTTAATCATATATCCATCTGCACTGCAAAGTGCAGGGAAGTACTGATACTATTGAGACAGGTACTGAGACAATAAAGCTATTTCAGTGGTCTCAGATATCTGTGCTCCCAGGCTACACGATTCCATGCCGTGTTTCTTTAGATATGAATTAATGCAGGATGTGGTTTGATATTTAGTTAAAGTCTTTTTTAGTTGAAGTCTCTAGATGCAACAGTGGGATGGGTAGGTTTCAGTCTTGTCAGATTTTTTTTTAATTACCCACTGATGTACTAGTCATAGTCAGATGGAAACTTAACATCAAAGAACAGGGTGCCTCTGAGACCAGAGATGTATTCTGTGTGCCAGAGCTGAACTATGTTCACAAGACTTTCACACAAGGGCCCAGTCATTGTTGGCTTGCTTTATTTTAATAATCTAATTTTGTTGGATACTATTGTTGTTATTATAGTAATAAACTCTTGTTGATTAGCTACAGGGCAGATTACTTGTTTCTTCTAAGTTCTGGACATAGTTCCCAATACCTAGAGTCAGCAAGTTGCTTTAATAGTCCTAAACATCCAGTGGACCCCATGTTGTGTATCCTAACTTATAGGAAATCCTCAAGAAATATATCAGAAAATCTTTCCTTTCCTTTCCTTTCCTTTCCTTTCCTTTCCTTTCCTTTCCTTTCCTTTCCTTTCCTTTCCTTTCCCTTTCCTTTCCTCTCCTCTCCTCTCCTCTCCTCTCCTCTCTCCTCTCTTCTCCTCTATTTGAGAATTAAAAATTGTCATTATGGTGAATCTTTTTCCCCCCCTCTGCGAAGCAGGAGCACCCTGCAAAAGGGATCTTCTTACAGAGGTGCCAAGTATGTACTGATAAGCCAAGGGGATCATATCATCCTCCTTTACTCTCTTAGGTGTCAGGTCAATGGATCCTTATTTAGTTTAAAATCTTCGCCTTCCTGAGAAGGGTCTGTAATGAGCAGCTGCATAATGAGGGGCCACAGGATTTGGCCAAAAGAGAAAAGTCCCAAGAAAATGTGACCCTTTTCAAAATCTATAGTAGATTCTGACTGCTATGCATTCAGCTGAACAACTATATTGTGCATCTATGGAGATTCTCAGTGAGCCAGGTCATAGTTGTCCCAAAGGTGCTTTTTCAAGAGGCAATTGGGCTTTTTTTTTCCTTGAAGATGTTTAGCTTCTCATATAAGAAGCTTCTTCAGCTCAGAACTGTACGAAATAAGCCTTTTCAGTGGAACATATCCCTGCGGAGCCATGCACGAAGAAGCTTCTTGGATGAGAAATGAAACATCTTCAAAGAAAAAAACTAGCCCAGTTGCCTCTTGAAAAAGAACCTTTGGGACAACGACACTGTCCATTTTTCATACCCTTTGATCCTAACTTCTGATCTTTCAGTTCATCTCTCCTGTCAGGTATACACTGTTTCTGAAGACATATCCACAGCTACACTTGTAAGGGGGAACACATAGATTCAGTGTATTTTGATTGCCTCCATAGCTCCACTTCCCAAATGATCCTGCATCCATTATTAAGGCAGGCAAGGATTACATTGCCAGTGTTGCATTCTAGTTGGTGTCAGCAGCATTCGTGGTTGCTCCGTTAACACAGCCTGAGTTTTAAAGGCTCCAGGGTAGGCTGGAAAAGAGTGGGAAGAGATTTAATCCTGTTTTGATGGAACAGGGTTTATTCTGCCTTGCCAGGAAAATGGTTTTGCTTTGGGCAAGCTAACAAACACTTCAAAGTCCACCAGGTTGCAGGCCTCCTGCACTTTTAATTTACTGCGCCAGACTCAGATCACGAGCAGAGAAAGCTGTCAGCCAGAAGACATTAGCTCCAATTTAATATATGTATTGCATTGTTCAGAAATAAGTTATCATATTTCATGACAATAACATTCATAATTCAAGGATCAGCTTCTTAGCACTCTGCAGATGTTTGGACTTCCCATCAATACTCCTGGCATGGTTACTGACTTAACCAAGAAAGATTTTCTCTGCTCCTTTGTTTATCAAGCACATTAATTTGTCTTCTCTTTAATAATATGGGATGAAATCAAGAGCTACAAAGCATTTCCCCAATAAGGGAATTGAGGAGGAGTACTATTAGGAATACTGCTAATAATAGTAGCAGACTGGGAGGCAAAATTAAGAAAGAAAAATATTTGCCACAATATTGCTTTTATAGAGTTCATAATAGATGCTTGAATCCTCACTAATCGCATCATGAAATTGCATACACGGAGGGTAAAATGTTTTCAACTCTACTGTTTCCTCTTGCTGGCCTTTTATCCTGCCAATTAGGGGAAGAAGAATTCAGGATATCTTTTTAACTAGAAAGGTAGCATAACAACAAGACAAGCTTCTGATACCTTAAGCCAGGGGTGTCAAACTCAAGGCCCAGGGGCTGGATCCGGCCCAGTGAGTGCTTAGATCTGGTCCGTGGGGCCTCCCTGGAAACAGCGAAGGACCGGCCTGCGGTGCCTCTGCCAGTGAAAACAGAGCTCGGGAGGGCCATGCGCAGCCTGCCCAGGCTCTGTTTTCGCTGACAGAGGGTTGCAGGAGGACATCGCAGCCGAAAATGGAGCTTGGGAGCCCGTTTTCACTGGCAGAGTGCTCGGACCACCACAGGCACCCCCGACACAAGTGACATCGAGCTGGCCATGTCCACTATGGCCACACCCACCCAACCTCCCCTGAGGTCAAACACAACTCTGATGTGGCCCTCAATGAAATCGAGTTTGACACCCCTGCCTTAAGCAGATACTTTCACTTCCCATAAAATCACATACCACTGATAGCAGTTGGCAGTCCAATAGTGGAATTGTTATTGTGCCATATTTGTTAGTGCGATATATGAAGATTGCTTGAAAACAATCTTACCATGTAAGAAGGAGTAGAGCCCCCATTCCAACCACCACAAAGGCATTAGCATGTAGGCGCCTTACAGCTATGTGCCAGTATAGCATTTATGCTAACAAATAAATAAAAATGACAAAACATACTACAAATTCAAGTTAACCCATGAGTGATGGGTCTAATAAACCAGGAGTGCTCTAGAGTAGAGGTTATCACACTTTAACAGAGGGACAGTCTGAGAAAAACACACCACAAATAACAACAAGCTGACTCAAATCCAAATGAGCCCACAGATTTCAAGGGGAAGGAGAAGCTGAATCAGATGCAACTTAATCCACTGAGACAGGGAGGGGAATGTACTGATCCCCTGTACCCTAACCCAGATAGTACAGCCTAAGGGCAACACTAGCCAAGTAGAAAGTTATCCTGTTGAATACTTGGACCAAAGGGAGAGGCACCTGGATTGTGGATAGATCAGTATTTTTTTAAAGCCATAATAATGTATAATTAACCAAGAAAGAGCCATGATCATCTAGAACAGACTTTTGTTCCAGAGGGACTGGATCTGTAGTTCCAGCAGTTCAAAAGATCGAGGCTTTTTAGGCATCAGGAAATCATCGTGGGGAAGACTGACCTAAGAATAGTTGAGAGGAGCTGGAAAAATATGACACATGAAATCTCAAATGAAATCTCAATATGAAATCTCAAATCTAACCCTTTCAAAATTCTGTCCTTGATTTCAGCCCAAAAACGTCTTCTGTAGTGGCATGTTGCTGTCTCACAAAGGTGTTATCATAATTTTGCACAGAGCTATACAATTATTCTAGGTTCTAAAACATGTTTTATTCTAAAACATTATAAGGAGATATGCTAAGCTGTTCTGGCATGGTTTCATTGGGAGTACATTGCACTAATTTGGCAAAATTTTGCCTAAGATGAGAACTTTACAAGGGTTTTCGTAGGTCAAGGTGAACAGAAAGCCAATAGGAATCATGAATCAGGTCTTCCTCCCACCATATAAATTGTAAAATCAAAAGTATACAGAAGCTCCTGTAAACAACAAGAGACAGAAAACTTGTGGGTGGAGGACAAACACAGAGGAGGAGGACATCTAAGGCTGTCTTGGCAACAGAAGGTTAGCATTCATGCCTGTCTGATCTGCACTTTTGTGCCTAAAATAGTAGCAAGAAAACCAGAATATTTCAAAATAACAGCTGTGAGTGAAGATCCCCTGTTCACGTCTTAGTTAATCACAAACAGTGCCCTCCACATATCATGGAATTAGTATAAGATGGCACAAAAGTTAAAGAAATCATTTGAGAAAAGCAGTAATATTTGTTGTTATTTAATTACTTAAAAGGATCTGGATTTAAATAGCTTTAGATTGGGCATCCATGCTTAGCAGAACATTTTTATCTGTTCTCTCACCCTTTAAAGGAAACAGTTAAATAGCCTTCCTCATAGGATGGATGAGATTCTAAATAATATACTGTAATCCATTTCAGTGCTTAAGAGATGTATTTACCAAAAGGATTATAGAAATACTTTGATTGTCCTGAATCTACTTCTAGTCAATTTCAGAAAACAGATTCAAACAATATAATGTTTTAAATCTATTTTATAGGCTTATTACTCTACATCAAATAAAATAATTTTGTAAGCCTATATTTTATTCTACCATAAACTATGATTTATCAAACATGTAATTTTTTCCTTTTTTAGATTAATAGTATAAGCTACTGAAGCTACTGATACATTTGAATATCCAGTTCAGTACCTTTGTTTTAATTCTATGAGGTCCTTTTTGAATGAGAATTCTATCAATTCACAGTCCTTCAATTCTGGCTCTACTCTAGACATGCACATAATAGCAGTTTTACTTCCAGTCCTGTCCTTGTTATTGTATTCTTATGAAATGCAAACTGTGCATTTAGTGCAACAGAATTATTATAACTATCATTTTGGGATATGGCAAAGATATGCTTGGCACAAGTACATAATACAAGCTTGCAAAGGAAAAAAATACAAATTTAACTAAATCTGGAAAAATGGGAAATGGAATTAAGAATCAACTCTTTAATGAAGAAAACCTCTACAGAAAGAGAAGCAGAGTTCCAGCAGAAATTGAGATGTTATGTTTGTCATAATATGACTTCCGTTCCTGGTGTACTCTGTCATCTACAAAACTTATTCTTTATTAAGAACAAGTATTAAATGTTAGCATCTCCGAAAACACAAGCTGCCTTGTTCTTTTAAAATATATATAGTGTACAGCACTGTCTTGAGACTTTATCCCTGAGTGTGTTTAATCATTCATCTCTTAGATCTGTAGAAAGAAAACAAAAAGAAGTTTTAAAAGAACATATTGGGAAAAAGGGAAAATATTGATTCTCAAAGCTGAGTAAGGTTAAAGTGCATGTTCACACGTATCCAGGCACCTTATGCTGGATTTATAGCTGATGCAATATGAACCCTGATCAGAATGGTAAAACTTTCACGACATAGCCATACATTAGAAAAATAACGTCACTAGTTTACCATTCCCTGTGTTCCATCACATCGCTGTCCCAAAGTTCCTTCATACTATTACTATTGTAGTTGAACAGATAATGTCTCAGAAATGGGGCTAAATGCGTAAAATTACTATGCATGACACAGAGGATCAAGTGCATTTCCTCTCTTTCATTGCACTTACTAAACTCCATGTTTCCATCATCCCTGAAGAACAAATGAGAGTATATTAGTATTTTGTTAGGTGAGCAACGAACTGACAACTAATTCTACAGCCGTAACCCCAAATCCACTTAGGCTGCATACTAATAATCCTTCCTGTACAATTTCAACATCCAGCTATTACAAAAGGGATAGTGAGCCTTTTCTTGCCCAAAGTGCTATGAGTGAGGGGCCCCAAGGGAGAGGCAGAGGGTCTCTTCCTGTTAATAGCTTGACTATTCTTGCTAGCAACAAATGCACAGCGACAGACAGACAGACAGACAGACACTGTTTTTTTCCTCAAAATAGGACTACCATAGTCTACCACACATTTTTTTAAATAATAGTTTTGCCTTCTGTAAAGTTGGCTTTGCTTCAGTGATGAGACCAGCCACATAATATGAAGTCTGCAAATAAGGATGGAATCCAGCAGCGTAAGAGAAAGTTTTCCTTGATTGTGTTTCAGGAGTGTCCACAGGGTGTGGTCAGAAAAGGCAAAATGGCAGCCGCAGCTGTGCCACAAAGCTCATCCTGGTTTTTTTATATGCACATATATCGAGCACATAAAGAGGCCTGTATATTTTGTCCACTTACTTCACAGCAAAATTAGAGAGTGAGAGCCACAAGACTTGAGACAAAGACATTACATTTTAGAGTTTTGTCTTTCCATTTGTACAGTGTTAACAGATATCCTGCAGCAATTATGTAATCTCCCGTTTCCTCTCCTTTCCCAGGATAAAAAATATAGCAGAATAAGAAAACACTAACTAACCTTATGATTTCAGAGTTAGATATCAGTAACAGCTGGGGTAAATTGAACTTTGCCAAACTATTATATGCACAGAAGACAATTCCTATCTACGTGTAGGGACTATATTTATGCATGATGAAAATATTGTGTTCACAATGAAATTAAGCAAAAAGAATAGGTTAAATTAAGAGATTTAAGGTACTTTGTGGCAGGGGAGAGGAGAAGTCCAAGACTTAAAAATCTTGCCAACATTTTGCTAGTTTCAAGCTTAAAATTCTGTGCTCTAGCTCTTCTACTGCATTATATTCATCATTCATGTTGATTTGTTTATTCTTCACTAAACAATTTTTAGTTTGTTTAGTATGAGATTTTTTTAAAAATAGTAAAAAACACATTAAGATATAAAGAAATAGTGCAAGCAATATGTAAGTGGTACATACATACAACTCCGTTCTACTGCAGTGCCCTTTAACACAGGACACCTGTAAAGTTACTTCATGGATAATGAGTTAGCAGCTGCATTAGGCAAAGCCCATCTCTGACTTTGATAAGCACATCTATTGAGCAGGTTGTTGAGGCTAGGAACAGTTTACTCATAAAGTATTATTTTGCTCTGTGCAGTCCTGAAACCATTTATAACCAAAGAGGAATAGGAGGTTTCTATTCCTAAGAAAAAAAGAAGCAGCACTTCCAATTACCTTGAAGTAGAGGTTAATAAGGTGAGATTCCAAGGCTGCATGCAGACCTTCCAAGTTGCCACTGAATTTTATGTTTTATGTGGAACAAAGGGAAAATTATTACAGAGATGAGATAGATAGATAGATAGATAGATAGATAGATAGATAGATAGATAGATAGATCGATAGATAGATAGATAGATAGATAGATAGATAGAATGAATGAATGAATGAATGAATGAATGAATGAATGAATGAATGAAATTTAACATGAATTTAAATGTAAATCAAATCAAATTTATCTACCCCCACTCATGTGTTTGTCCCACCTTACTTAGTGCAGGCTTGACTTAAATTAAGGCAAATTGGTTTTTCAACAACAGTGGCAACAGTCCTCCATTAAATATGCACAAGGCTTTTCACTATTTCAATGTGAAAGACAGCATTACCTAAAATAATATAAACAAATGCTGTAATCTTCTTCAACCTGGTGCCTACCAGATGCACTGGTCTTGCTGGTTAGGCATACTATGTGGGGATACAAATCAAGTCTACCTCAGGGGTAACAGCTTGAGGAATATTGAACTGATCAGTCATCAATCATCTAACTCCAAACTGACTCCGGGTAGTGTGCAATAAAACCACACAAAATATAAAATATAAGGAATACAACATAATAACAAAGGATAAGAAAGGGAATAAAGAGCAAGAACAGATGGCAACTCCAGCTACCAGCACCTACTCCCTCAAACATCCCTCAAACACTCCCCCACCCATCTCACCCAAGGTCTTGGAGAACATTCAGGTCTTTGGAGCATTTCAGAACACTATCAGCGTAGGAGCAGGTACCATTACAGAGAACGCATGCTTTCTGGGTCCCAACAGATGACACTGTTTAATTGTCACTACCAACCCTGTCAGCTCATACCAGCTGGATAAACAGTTCTTCAGATAATTAAGACCTATGCCATGTAGGACATAATCTCACACTTCGTATCACATTCAGAAGCATAGTAGTAACTAATGTAATTTGCAAAGCAGAGGTGTTACGTGAACATATTGCGCCACTGCATTCTGCACCAGTTGATGTTTCTGAGTAGTCTTCAAAGGCAGCTCCATGTAGATCACATTGCAAAAGTCGAGTTCCAAGGTCACTAAGGCTTGAGTGATTATCTGAAAGGCATCCTGGCACAGGAAAGGACATCACCGGTTTACCAAATGGAGGCATGCAAAATTCTTCCTGACCACAGCTGCCACTTGCTTATTGAGGAAGATTTCCAGAATGCTCACCATTCTTGAATAGGGAAGTGCATCCCTGTTCAAGGTTCGATATGTAATTTTTCCCATATCCATGTGGTCCTCACAGCCACTTGGTCTTGGTAGGATTGAGGCAGAATCAGTTCCAGGCCACATAGCCTCCAAGCACCAAAGCAAAACTTCACCAATCTCATTTGGTTGGCCTGGAGTCAATAGATATAATCGGATATTATCAGTATATTGATGATATTGCATCCAAAATCTGTGGATGACTTCACTCAGAGGCTTCATGTAGTTGAACCAGAGAGGAAAAAGCCTTGTAGAATAGGGGTCTCCAACCTTGACAACTTTAAGACTTGTGGACTTCAACTCCCAGAATTCTGGGAGTTGAA
>JANHFL010003257.1:43837-53893 GCA_032468155.1 Oxyrhabdium leporinum | reverse complement strand
GCAGAAACACTGTGGTGACTAACTGCTTGGTAAACTTATATAGGCTGCTAACTTATGCTGGGGTGGGGAGGCGAGATAAAGAGTGATTGGACGGGTGAGGGCGAGTGGCGATTGGGCGGGTGGAGCGGGGTGAGTAGGGGGCATGGCGAGCGTGAGCGGGCAGGCAGGGCCAGCCAGAGGTGATATTTGCCGGTTCTCCAAACCAATCAAAATTTTCCCTACCAATTCACGTGAACCGGTGAGAACCGGCTAGATTTCACCTCTGATGCTGATATAGTAGGGATAAATTGTCCAAGCTAATATTCAGGAGTGCACTTAATTTCTGACTACTGACTCCAGTACCTGCTCTTTCTCAGTTGCTCCAGCATTCTCCCCTGCAGACATCACAGTGTGCTAGGAAATATAGCAACAGATTAGTGTTATTTAGCCTGGATTCTGGAATGCTTGAAGAAAACAACCAGTATGATTCAGTCTGTGATCCTTAGGAACTGGTTCTTTCCAGCCCACGAATGACTGGATTAGGTAACTATTTCAAATAAGGATTACAAAACTACTTGGATGATTTTATTAAGCCAACTGAAGCTTTATAATAACAACATGTTTGCAAGTTTCCCAAACTTTTTGATCAAGCTAATTTGTTTCCAATACAAATTGAAGAAAGAAGACTATTTTAAAGATATAGTTGGCATTAAAATTAAATTGAGACTTCTGCTAAATTCAAAACTGCAATTAAAGTTCAGTTAGTTTAATAAAGAAGTGACCTCTGCATCTATAGTTTTGGTAGCTGGTTGCTTACTGAACATATTTTTAATAATATGAACTATTAGTTTTATGTCCATTGATAGCATTACCCAAAGTATATGCTATTTGGTTTCTAGGCTTCTCTCCATAAGGAAATGTGACTAGAACAAGTTAACCCCACTGTTATGGCTGGGCAAATAATACAGAAACAAGAGTTGTACATCTTTTTACAAGAAGTAAATTATACAACTTTGAGAAGCGAGATGTTAAGAAGGCTATTTTACCTTAAGGAGACAAAGCAAGAAAAATAAGAGTTGTTTTACACTGACAAAGCCTGAGCCCCACTGATTCAACCCATATCACATCATGTTCTGAGCTAGCTTGCTTTGATAAATCAGAACCATAGGAATGGAGGAAAAGAAAGAAAGATCCCATCCAGTGGCAGAAAGGGCCAAATCAGACATGCCGTTGGAAAGTGACATTTTTCATCTGCATACAGTCACAAGGGAATCTTTCTTTCCTTCTCAGGACAGCAGTGACCTTCTACTACTATCTTTCAAAATTAGCTGGCCAGATCTAATTAGCTTATAAAAACATTACATTAGAAATATTTATAAGATTGACTGCTTGCACATTGTCTCCAGTCAGTGTTACTTTCTAAATTGATTAGATGAGATTAATAAGAAAGTTTCTATTTATTTATTTTTTACATCAACATCTTGGCTGGTATATCTATTCTTCCAGATATCCTGAAGCTGGTATATTTCTCTTATATCTATTCTTCCAGATATTCTTCCAGTTATCACTGAAAACCATCAGTGGCTTCCAGGAGTTTTTCACTTTTTCTGCCTTTTCCTTTCCCCTGAAGCACTGTTCCTTCTTCTATCCTACTGTTTGGAAACAAATTAGTTTAGAAATAACATTGTTGTAAAAACGCTGTAAGGCAGGACAGGGAAATCTATCAGCAATCTAGAAACATAGCTATATATATTCATTACTGATTGCTTTGAGCAAGAACTCCGTCCTCCCAAAAATATAACCGTTTACAGAAGAATTCTGTTTTTCAGCTAATGTACAAGTCTAAGGTTAAATTGAATGAGCTTAATGTATCAGTGAATGTAGCTGTCACTCTCTGATCTAGAAAAGATATTTTTGTAAAGCAGAGCACCATGTCAACAGAATAAAAGACTATGATGGGCTGATCCAGCCCAAAGCCTGTTTAAAAATCATTCCTGAAATTCCATGAAGCAATACATTTAATAATAAATGGCAGGTGGAATAAAATTATCAATTCATGTGACAAACAAATGATTATTCCCAAGTTATCAAACAATACTGGCCAAGGAATAGAGAGCACACGGCCCATTAAGCCAAGCTTTATTCTGCAAGCTACAATTGGCCTTATGATCCCCAGTGACTTCAATAGGAATACTCGCAAGAAGCAATATTTGGCAAATGGAGGTGGGAAAATGACATTACCCCCACCCACTTTTATGCAAGATATGCTATGTTTTAGCATCTTCATTTGCACAAAGTTTGCAAGCCTTGGAACTTAATTCTATAGCACTGAAAAGTATTCCAGTGAGTTTCAGCTTTTATGTACAAATAATTGGATAAACCAGCTTACATAAATATCATTCTGAAGAATTGGCTCAAGCCTCGGAATTCAGTGAATCAGGATTTTGCAGGAACATCCTGCTAATCACATTCTCTGCCATACCATGTGGAAATCTTCCTGCCATGATGCAACAGTATTAGGCATTGCCATCTAACAATTCAGAGTGACTAGACCTGTCTATGGTTTAAATTTAAACAGTGCAGGGAGGTAAAGTGTGGCCTTCAATATATCTTTCTGAAATTATCTGCTGTTCACATATGGAAGGAGAGCAGGTTGTGTTGTTCCAGAAGCACTAATTTTACATTCTTTCTTAAGGCTATTGATTTGGAATCCATGGCTTTAAAAGATTCATTTAGACACCACCACCCACCCACCCCCAAAAAAGCACCTTCAAAAATTCTTGCCCCTGTGCTCTTTCAGAAATATGTTTAAAATCTGAAATGTTTTCCCTCTGATAATCTTTATTAGCTTTGCAATCAAGCAGAAAATCAAATCCTGCTTTGCAACACCCCATCCTACTTCCCTCCTGTTTGGCTCTGAAGGTTATCACATTATAGCTTATGTTGAAGCAAAGAAAACCAACTAGTGAGAAAGGGATTTAAGTCCACACCATCAATATGATTTGTACCACTGCTCATAGCTCAAGCAGACTAGTAAATCACAGGAGAGATGAGCATTCAATTTCCCACTATATATTTTATTGGTTATTTCTGAACAAAAAGTAAATCTAGATCTTACAATACATTTCTGAGTGACATCCAATAAGTAGGTAATTGGGGGCTCCTTGATGTTTAATACTAACATTTAATAAAATGACTTTTTTCTCCTCTTTCTGAAATGACAAAAGATGGGTAGAAAGGAATGGAATTCAATGTAGAGCAAGTACCCTATCCAGAACTGGAGAGTCATAAGAAATTCCTAGCCTCGGGATTTTTACATTTTCTATATTTTGCAATGGCATCAGTGGCAGGATGTCAATGTTTCACTTTGACCCATAAACCTAAGCTATGTCTATTATAGGTAGTCCTCTGCTTACAATAGTTTGTTTAGCGACTGTTCAAAGTTACAACAGCACTGAAAAAAGTGACTCATGACCAATTTTTCATACTTAGTACAATCATTGCAGCATCCCCATGGAGACCTGATCAAAATTCCACTACTTGTGTTCTGACCTTGGCTTCACAAAATAAACGAAGCAGACTCATTATCCCGACAAAACCTCTTTTTATTAGGCTAATGTGAATTCCTATCGTTCACATCCAGCAAAGTCCCGGCAAACAGTCTTTCAAGGGTGAATTACAACCACAGACTTTATCAGGCTTGGAGAGCTGCCAAGCCGATAGCTTACAAGCACAACACTGTACAAGAAAATACTTGACAAGAAGTCTCTGAGAGTCATGAACAAATCTTCACACCAATTAAAAGAACTAATTGTCTCCTGCAAAGCATCCCTCCCCTTTCGCTCCTCTTTATTCCCTATAGGAGGGGCCATTCACCGTCCACCTGTGCCTTTACTCCCGAGTTGACCCTTGTTCCTTAACTGTTCCTTTCTCCTGTCAGCTCTGTGCATACGCACATCGGGAACAGGCTCCAGCTGTTCTTCTGCCCCATTGATCTCCGAAGGCAGCTGATAACTGTCGGACCCTGGCCCCATCTCTGCCTCCGACGCAGAGTACTCATCAGAGCCGTCCCCAGACTCCAGGACTGGCCCATGTTCCTCCCCAACCTCCTCACTGTCCAAACCTATCACCAGCTCCACTGGCCGCTGGCGAGCCACAGCAACTTGGCAACTGACTCATATTTATGACAGTTGCGGTGCCCTGAGTTCCTGTGATCCCTTTTTTGTGACCTTCTGACAAGCAAAGTCAATTGGGAAACCAGATTCATTTAACATCCATGTTCCTAACTTAACAACTGCAGTGATTCGCTTAACAACTTTGGAAAGAAAGGTCATAAAATGGGACAAAACTCACTTAACAATTGTCCCACTTACCAACAGAAACGTTGGGCTCAGTTATAGTCATAAGTCAAGGACTACCTCTACTGCTGTAAATACCTGTGACTAAATCATACAGCTCTCAAATTCTGACCTGTAAGCAGAATTTCCAGCTTTTGATCAACCCTTCCATAATCATCCCTTTGACAAAGGTTTCATAGCATTTAGGTCTATGTCATGAAAAATCTCATATTGTGATTTTTACCACAGATCAAAAGTAATAGAAATAGAAACAGGAACATTCAAATGGTTTTGTTCTGTGCTTTCTTCTTCTTCTAAAAGTTTGCAACCTTTAATTGTAGCTCCATGCGCATTACATAATGAGTAGGATGAGTAAGATAATGTCTATCTGTTTGGGCAGATGGTTAAATCTAACTGAGCTTGGTTAATCTCAGAAGCCAAGTCTGATCAGCCCTGATTACCAAAGCACTATTAGAAATGAAGTTAGCCACAAAAGACCAGTATTTCCCAGGCAAAAGTGAAGCAGAATGTCACCCAGTCCCCATATTGTGACCTTGATGAAAATCACCACATGTCCATTAACTAGAAAGGCAGGAGAAAAAAAGCCCAGAATAGAAAGCCTGTAGCACTGAATATACAGCATAAAAGATTGGGTTGATATAAACTGCAACAGGCAAATTTTCTGTTGTAGTTGGCTTCTTTCTTGTCTGCAACGAAGTAATTTACTACTCTAATTGAGCCACGTCTGAGAATCCACCCACCAAGTAAACCAATTCCAGAGTAAGGTGTGGGGAATCAGAAGAACCTAGAGTTAGAGCTGTGACAAGCTGAAGGGTGACAAGTATTTGGACAGAGGCCATCTGGAATTCCAGGGCTGCTGATTAAGACTGGAAATTGGGGGAAACAAAGCCATCCTGCAAGAATGCAATGGAAAACCATGACCATTCTCAGCTATGAAAACAGACTTTGCTAATTGTATTAATTACATTTTATAAACAGTCTTGATTTTAGAGCCTTGCTGACCTATTTCTTACCCACATGTCACAGAGTTCAATCAGCAGATTTTCCTTTCCCATATGTTGAACCTGCATAATTCAAAAACATAAAAGTCACTCAGTTATCTGGGATAGCACCACTGAGATGGGGAGAAATTCCAGAGAATGTCAACAAGTGCACATTGGAAACTATGCTTACAATTGGTAAGCAGTGTGCTTTACAGGTGCTCTTCTAATTCTATTTGCCAATTTTATCTGACAAGCTATTGATCAAGTTGTTATTCAGGGCATAGAAACACTCTGAGCTATTTTTATTGGTCAACTGGCAACTAACAAAGATTTTATGATTATGAAAGCAAAAGCCCTATTAAACGTGTGGTACCTAAAACAATCCCATATAGAGTTTTCATAATTTTAGTTTCCAAGCTCTTAATATTTGGTTCAGGTATAAATGCAATTTACTTGATTTCTTTATACGCAGTTACTTGCAGGTTAAATGTGTAGTTGATTAAAATATGAACTTGTGGTTCATTCACATATACAAGCAGTCATCTCAAACTTGTTCCTATAATATGTAAATGAATTAATTCTGTGATATCTAAGCATCACAGGAAGGTAGAATAAGGAAAACAAAATTAGGGAATGGTAAAGACAAAGTTCAAAAACAACATATCTTTCCTTAGTGTCATCATAATTATCTGTATAATCTACTGCAGGGGTGTCAAACTCGATTTCATTGAGGGCCGCATCAGGGTTGTGTTTGAACTTGGAGGGGGCAGGGGGCCATGGTCAGGGGACGTGGTCAGCTTGACATCACTCATGTTGAGGACACCTGTGGCCCGATCACTCTGTCAGCGAAAATTGGTTCCTGAGCTCCGTTTTCAGCTGGAACGGCCTCCTGCAACCCTCTGCCAGTGAAAACGGAGCTCGGGAGCCATGCATGGCCCTCGTGAGCTCTGTTTTTGGCTGGGATGGCCTCCTTCCGCCAGTATCCGACCTGGAGATCTTGAGTTTGACACCCCTGAGTTTGACACCACTGCATATTAGTATGGTATGGCTCATGCCAAAAGCACGCTTCTGCTCAGAACTAAAATCTATTATTATCATTAGTTACTATTGTGCCATATGGTTTAAGAATAATTACAAAGTAATTGTGCTTCTTAAGTTACACATTAGAGGTAGTCCTCAAGTTACAACCACAATGGAGTCCAAAAGTTCTTCTCTTAAGTGAAACATTTGTTAAGTGAGTTTTGCCCCATTTTATGACTTTTCTTGCCACAGTTGTTAAGTGAATCGCTGCAGTTGATAGGTTAGTAACCCGGTTGTTAAGTGAATCTGGCTTCCCCATTGACTTGGCTTGTCCGAAGGTCACAAAAGGGGATCACATGACCTTGGGACACAGCAACCATCATAAACACGAACCATTTGCCAAGCATCTGAATTTTGATCACATGACCCTGGAGATGCTGCAAAGGTCATACCTATGAAAAAGAGTCATAAGTCAAATTTTTCAGAGCCGTTGTAACAGTCACTAAATGAACTGTTGTAAGTCGAGGCACTTTTTTACAAAAGGGTAAAAGAAAACCTTTTTTAGCTGGTATAATTTTAGGTAGTCTCACCATTTTTCACTGGAACAGTACTACATACCATTATATTGGAATTACAGGCTGGAGTAATTAAGAATATACATTGCATCCATAGAAATCAGCCAGTCTAGTCAGATATTGCACTGAACTGCAAACATATGGAAGAATATAGACTTCATCTCACATACTCTAGAATCATCCCACTGCAACTATGGAACTATTTAGGAATAGGTTAATTAAGGAGCAGAGCCAAAATGGAATAAACTACTGCTATGGGGTGGGTAAAACCAGCCAGCTCCCATGTATGTTAATTCAAAATACATTCAATAAGATTTTATGTTCTATTGGGATAAGGATTGTTTCTTAAAGGAAAATAGAATGGTTAACAAAGACAGACTGAATTCATATATCATATTAAGCCATGGTTTGTTCAATAGTTTGCTGAGTTCACACAGCATGCTAAACTAAAATTACAGTAACAAACCACATTATGGCTTTATGCACTGTGTGAATCCAACCACAGAAAATTGCTGGGATGACTTTGGCTCAGCTGATTAATAACAGTCTTAGCAATGTAATTTCTCAAGGGACCATTGTCATTCATCACCAAGAACAAGTCTGCAATATGGAAAAATCACTTCACTTTCTAAATGTTGTACTTCCATCCACTGAAATTGATAGAACAAGCTAGTTCAAGCTAATTTAACTTGATATCAAGGGGAAATTCTTTGTGGATTTCTGCTAAAAAAGAGACCAATGCTACAATCCATTAAACAGAGTCCGGTAAGCATTCTTCAAATTATGCTCCCATGAATTGGGAGCCTTTCTATGGAATTTACAAATATGCTTAAAATGATTTGGTCATTCTTGTGTCCTTTGAACGTTATCCTCCTCCAATCCTATTAACTGCTGGGGAAAGGGAAGGAATAAGTTCCAGAATGACAGGATATGTGGAACCCATTTTCCATTGCAACCACCTTATACTTCATCCATCCATATAACTTTAGGGACAATGAAAGATCTGAATGTGGAGAAAACAAATTTATGAAACTTTGTAGCAACCATTCATGCTGGAGTCCATCATCCAATCCACATAAAGCATGATAACCTAGAACCTCTGATTCTCCAGGCTAGCAACATGACATTATTTCCCTAGATTACAGCATTCTCCTTCAGCTCATGTTCAATGTCCATCTCCTCCTTACATATGCAGCTATATTTATCTAATACTTCCCCAAGAAGGTTAAAGCCGTAAGGAGTATAGACTTCCATTGATTATGAGGATTTGGGTTCTGAAGCAGATCATAACTCCCGCAGGTCAATGTTATTTGATTTCGGCTCCAGTTAGAGTAGCTTTGACAGTCTCAAACGTGTGGGCTGTTTAGTAACCAAATGCACTTTTCCCAAACACCCTCTCACATGCATCCCTGCCATTTCATTTTAAAAACCCATGCTAGAATTGCTAACCATGTAATTAGTCTAAGATATGGTTAGGCTCTGAAAAAAGGAAGAAAAAAGAAGGTTTTCTACCAGAAAACCCACTGTGACAGTAACTTAAGCATCTATCCCCAAAGACAGCACAGTGAATTGGACAAAATCAAAAGCCACAGAAAGCTAAAAATTAATTGAGAGGCTAGAAAGCGTCCTAGAAGATGTCTCGCTATCCAGAATACTGAATATAGAACATAGAGTAACAGAGTTTGGATGGGACCTTGGAGATCTTCTAATCCAACCTCCTGCCTGAGCAGGAGACCCTACACCATTTTAGGCAAATTGTTGCCTGGTCTCTTTTTTGAAAGTCTCCAATGATGGAGCACCCACAACTTTTGAAGGAAAACTCTTCCATTGGTGGATTGCTCTTACCATTAGGAAATTTCTCCTTAGTTCCAGGTTGCTTCTCTCTCCTTGGCTAGTTTCCAACCATTGTTTCTTGTCTTGCCTATTGGTGCTTTGGAAAATATGTTGAGCCCCCCTTGTCTTTGTGGCAACCTCTGAGATATTGGAACGCTGCTATCATGTCTCCCCTAGTCCTTCTTTTCATTAGACTAGAGAAGATTGTCAAAGAGTTTATTGTAGGGCACAGTTGTGCTTCTCATGTTTTGCTTCAGCTGCTGTACGTGAAGATTCAGCAGCTTCACCACAAGACATCTGTCCATTGTGACACTAAGAGTCTGATGGCTATGTTACAGTATGGTCCACCACTCCTTGCAGAAAAGTATGCTGACATCAAATGTGCTTCCCCAATTAACAAGCCCTATCCTGCTATACTAATGGAGTTAGCAATTAAGGCTGTACTCGCTCTTTTAATGCAAGACAACTTAAGTAGAGCGGATTGGTGATTTCAGTTTTGTTGCTCCTCCTCCTGGGCTGGTTCTAGACATTTTGGCACCATGGGCAAAGGCATATTCTGGTGCTCAATATGATTATATGTAACTCTCAAGCAGACATTCTGGTTACTGCTTTTTTGGGCATAACTTTGATAAGCTAATAGTCAATTTCTTAGTACATTTTGTCTTGCTTCAGCAATATCTTCAGTTTCCTCAGGTCCACAGTTGTACTTTCTTTTTTTTTTGTGACTTGCAAGGTCTGAAAAGCACCCACCAACTTTGTGGGTGCTTTTCAAAAAGCACAAAAAGAAAAAGTTCTAAAGCAATAAGGACAGATGATCAACGTGCATACTCACATTGTGTATTTTAGAAATCTGTTCAAGGTTGGAGCCTCTTATAATTCGGTATCCTAGGTGACCGCTTTCAGTTCCTAGAACTTTGAAGTAGCTGACTCCTGCCAAGTATCACCTGCTGATTGGGGGGAAAAAACCACCAATCATTTTTCTCAATGTTGGATGGGCAAGTATAGGCAGGTGCTTGGGAATGACTCCTTCATTATTTATTAACTTATGTGCCACCAGGGGTGGGCTTCAAATTTTTTAGCAAAGGGTTCTCTGCCCTAATGACTGGCTGGGTGGGCGTGGCTGGTTAGTCATGTGACTGGGTGGGCGTGGCTGATTGGCCGTGTGACTGGGTGGGCGTGGCCAACTCAACGTCGCTTCTTTCGCCCTAATTACTTGAATAGTAAAATGACAATATTTTGTTTAAAGAATTGCAGATAAATGCATCCCTGTCCACCATAGCAATGCACAGTCCTATGCTTATAATTTTT
>JANHFL010003257.1:19614-34878 GCA_032468155.1 Oxyrhabdium leporinum | reverse complement strand
GTCCACCTGCACCTGCGCTGGTTGGAGGACTTCTGGCGAGAAGCCAGAGTTTGCTTTCGGTTGCATCCCGGCGATGTCTATATAGTAGCCTATCGAATCTATCCATCCCGAGACTGCTGTCCTACCAGCCTGACTAGGGTGGGACCGCCTACTCAGAAAAGCGAAAAGCGAACGATATGCAAAACAGAGCGCGGGACTTCCTGCGCTTTATTGGAAGCAACCATCCACGAACCGGAGTTATTCATCTCGGACCACAACTCTCTCCCTTTCCTGCCCAATAAATAAATCCTCGATCCGGGCGGGCTGCCCCCTTTTGGCAACGTAGAAAGGGAGCCAACAGAAGCCTGGAAAAACCAAACCAAACCAAACTCCTTTCCTCTCGCGTCTCAAATCCTTTCCAACTACTGGAGCGTTTGCAGAAGCAAAACTCTTTAAAACTGCAGTCCGACTGCATGCCAAGGCAACCATTATGCACCGAGTTTCCACAATCGATCGTTCTCTGCTGGACACCGTGCGGACGGCGCTGGAAGCCAAGCCGGACGCCACGCACAGGACTCTGTCAAGCACAATCACCCACTCCGGAATCCGTAAAAAAACTAGTCAATTCCAGCAGCCAAGAATCCGGGGGGGACGGGGGGGGGGACTGCAAGCGCTGATCCGTGCCTTCTTAAAGCCCCGAACTCACGTGAGGGGGTTTTCCGTCACCACCGATAAATAAAGTAGAAGGCAAATTTATATATATATTTCATATTAATTTCCGAGCGAGAAATTTGTGTTTGTTGCACATAAAATAATAACAACGAGGATATTGAAAAGAAAAGAAAGAGGGAGACGAGATCAGCTGGGAGTCTGGAGACACACCAGCTTCAGTCTGGCAGCAAGCATCGGAAAGGCGCCCTTTTTCATATTTAAACCACGCGGAATATGTACATTTTTGATTCCTACTTACGCTTTCAGGGGGTTGTGAATGACAGTCGCCATTTTGCTACAATGTAACAGAATATTGTGTCTCAGAGTTCTAAAGGTTCGCTCAGGGGAAGCGGTTGGCCAATCGGGAAAGTGGATACCGGCCCGCTGTCCAATCAAAGAATAGAGGAGGAGCCAGGGCTCTGCTAGTTATTAGGGGAGCTGTCAAAGCCCAGAGGTCGCTCCCTTTCTGTGCAACTGTTCAGAGAGCAGGTCTTAAAGAGACAGCAACATAAGCAAAAGGGCAATCGTCACTAAATTTTAGGACAGTTAAACACTTTCTGTAGTCATCTCCGTCTTTGTTGTTTTCTTCTGAAAGGACGCACAGAGACAGCTATAAAACAGACTTATTCATTCATGATCTCTTTGCATTTCTGTGACGCTTCTCGTCATGCCTTCACTTTTATCAGTATACAAGAAATGGGTTCATATCACTTCAGCAGGAGGGGGGAAATCTCCTTTTGCATACATACCCAAAGCAAGCTGTTTAGGCAGCATACAGGATTTTAATTATCCCCATTTGGCTCCTTTGATCTACAGCCACTTTCCCTTTAGGTTTCTTGGAACTGTTTGTAATCAGTGAGTTTAGGGCAGCACCCTTCCCCCTCCACTCGGAATTTCTGACAGCCGTCAGCCCATACACTAGTTATATAATGCACAGTGGTCAAACCGACCGCCTGTTTGTTTCACTCAAAGAGAGTTTATGAAGTGATCATCTTGTTTAACATGTTGAGGCTTGACCTTTCTGATCTTTTGACATGAGGAAAGGAAGGGGAAGGAGCATTAACTATATAGCTCTAAAACAAAATTAACTGTGAGAAAAGAAGTGGAGACGTAACCCCATTTCTGGGAAAATCACCAAAACTCCAAGGCGTCTGAGTTTACCTATAGCTAATTATACTAGTCTGTGAATTACCGTAATTATCCAGTAGAAGAAGAAAAAAGATTTTTAATGAGCTAAGACTACAATTAAATTGATTTGAGACTAAATTTATTTAGGCTAGGCTACAATCCTATGCAACCCTGTAAAGTGTTCATGAGACATATTACTGATAGGAAACTTACTGCAATCATGTACTAACTTATGAGGGGGTGAAGAATATAATAGACAACTGAGTAAGCATTCCAACAATTACATCATTAAGAACACATATAAATAAACCTGCTTCCATCACCACCACTTCTTGCAATAATGATCCATTCTGAATATCACAGGAAGCTATATTGCAACAAGTCAATTCTTTGGTCCACTTAGCTCAGTGCTGAATACTCCGATTGGCAGTTGCTCCCCTGTGCTGCAACCTGTGACAGAGCATATTCCTTGCATACAAAGGTTTTTCCATGTCAGTCACCCTAGATATTTCACCCTTCCATAAGCAAGTGGCTGAGTACTGAACTCTGGATTTGCAGACTAAAGGTCTCTGTGTCTCCGAAGAGCTTCAAGGCTTCAGATGAAGCATGGATTCTGTTGCCTACTCCCAGGGACATGTTTGGAGACAAAGCATGTGTGTTCTGGAATATACTGCCACTTTATTTGGATCACAGAAACCAAAGAGAGCCACTTAGCTGAAAAATAACCCATGATGAACCGTCTGTACCTCGAATGAATCATAATTTGGCCAGAACCGCTGGAGGCCTATCTTAAAAGACAGTGAATAGTGAGGAGAGAGGGAGGTCATGATGACTGCTCCTCAACCATTTGCTCCCTAGAGTCCTCCTCTGTGTGTTATGCACTCTGCTTAGTGCTTCCTAAGCCAAGGAGTATGGAGGAAGGTTGTTCCATCGGCAAAGATTGAAGTAAGATCCCACCTTCTGCTAATAACCCGTGCATGGTATGTGTAGTGGGAAGGTTTTCTTTGTCTCAAGCAACAAAATATCCTGGCTGCTCCTGCCAACGTCTTCAGTTATTGGTACTGGCAATGAAGCTGCTGCAGATTAAGTCTCCTTCAAGTCCTTGCTCAGGGCAGGAAGCCACTAAGCCATTCCATTAGAGCTTCCAGCTCTAATTTGAAAACATCTAGGCCGGGATGGATTGCTCTATTGATAAGCAGTTCCTACCATCGGGAAATTCTGCATTATGCTCACCCTGAATTTTCTTTCTTTTAATTTCAACCAATCGTCCTTGTGCTGTTCTCAGTCTCAATAGAGAAGAGGTCTGCCCCTCTTGCAAATGACAGTCTTTGAGATATTTATAGACATCTATCACATCTCCCCCTAGTCCTCTCTTTTGCAAATTAAACATGCCCAGCAGCTTTAACCATTCCTCATGGGGCTTGGATTTTAAACCCCTTTATCATCCTGGCAGCTCTCTTTTGAATCCACTCCAATTTCCCCATGTCATTTTAAAGTGCAGCACAAGTGTGGCCTAATTAGCACAATGGCACCGTTGCCTTCTATTACTTGGACGTGATCAGTTAATGCATTGCAAGACTTTATTGGTCATCTGACTTTCTATTTCTTTATGTTACGATTGGTGGCTACTGGTATTCTTAGTTCCTCTTCATCTGCCTCCAGTGCAGCATCTCTTACTCAGAGGAAAGACTTGATACTTGTCACAGCTGATCATCATTCTGAGCAATATGGCCTAAGTTTGCAGTCTGTCAGGTTAATTTTTTTTATTGCGTTTTGCTCTTTAACCTACCCAGTTCAGTGTCATCTGCGGATCTGATAAGCAGTTCTTCCATTCCATCCTATCCTTTCTGGCAGAGGATGGCCATTTTCAACAATGGTGGAAGCAGAAGGCCGAGATCAGAAGCCAGGAAGCACCACATGAGTTTCCCTCCAGAACAATGCAGAATCATTTAGCCTTTGGATATGGATGTTCTATTGGTTGGAAGTCCACCAGACTGCTCTAGCATTTTACCTTCAGATAAAAGCTTTACAGAGCTCAAGGAACAATATCCTAATAGCATTTCCTTGGTCTATGACACTAATCATTCTTTTGTGATCTCTTCTTGACAAATACACAGAGGCTCCTGGTAATAGTAGTATTCTTCCCTAGTAGATCGTGGACAACCTGCTCCAATCTTCCATCCCTGTATCCACTTTCCATTTGTTCTGATGAGAATATATTTCCTAGTACAGGTAGTCCTCCACCTACGACCACCATTGAGCCCAAAATTTATGTTCCTAAGCGAGACATTTGCTAAATGAGTTTTGCCCCATTTTACAAACTTTCTTGCCACATTTGTTAAGTGAATCACTGCGGTTGTTAAATTATTATTGCGGCAGTTAAGGGAGTCTGCCGTGTTGATAATTCCCATTGATTTTGCTTGTCAGGTCACAAAAGGGGATCATATGACCCCGGGATCCTGCAACCATCATAAATATGAGTCAGTTGCCAAGTGTCCAAATTTTGATCACATGATCTTGGGGATGCTGCAACAGTTGTAAGTGTGAAAAATGGTCATAAGTCACTTTTTTCAGCGCCGTTGTAACTTCGAACAGTGAACTGTTGTAAGTTGAGGACTACCTGTATTGTTTCATAGAAAATTCATACTTCCTGCAGTCATTTGACTTTGATTTCTTTCACTTCCTTTTTCTTCCTTCCGTTTTTTTCTAAATTCCATTCTTGAAACTACCAAATAATATTATGTCCCATTCAGTACTCAGAACTTCATATTACTCTTGTATGCTTCTCTGATTCTCAGCCAGTTATCACAAACACTTAATTATACTTTGAGATGTATTCTTTTGCTATCTACTAACAAAGTGATTTTTAGAACATATATTTGAGATTTATTTTAACTGATATTCATTAGTCATTATTCTCATTCACTCTTCAAATGACCCAGTCATTTTCTGTATCCACTTATCTCATTTTCACCCATCCATCCATTCATGTCATTTAGAAGAAACGTTTTTGTCCTGCATTGAATCCTTTCAGAAAGTTGCACAATTTCTCCCCAAATCTGGCTCTTGGAATAACATTGTTCACAGGAGCTTTGTGTACTATGGTAGCCAAAAACCCACCTTCCGAAATAAGTCATTGTGACTTCTTCAAGTCAAAGCTGGCTTCTTTATTTAAGCTAGCAAAGTTACAGTGATGACGGGTTAGTGTTACAAGAGCTAAGAGCAGCGGCTGATCAGAACAGATTGTACATAAGGCTCACTGAGAATTGAAAGGGGTGCGAGCATCGTTTGATCTTGTTATGGAAAAGAGTTTACAAGTAATAAGAAATGCTGGGAAAGCTGGGCGTCCTCCAGTCTGGCACAGCAATATTCTGTAGCGCTAAGCACTTAGCTTAACAATAACATAGATGCCAGGTTCATTGCCATGTGTTGCTATTTTAACAGTTTGACCCTCAACCCACCTCAGGCAGAGAAGCTGTAAAGGCATTTCTTATCTGCATCCTTGAGGAGATTGCAGCTGCAGAGACATACAGTTTCTAAATCAAAACCATATAGTGTATAATTCAAGGAGAACATGACAAAGGGAGCTGGCTTGAAAGGTAGAGAAAAAGCTGCAATGGTTAAGGCTGTTGCAGTTGGCTTTGTATTAAAAGGAGCAGAAGACAAGAAATTTTAAAAATTCAGACAATACAAGTCAGTAAACTAATATTAACAAATGCATAGAAACATAAGATATAGGCTAGCTTATAAAATCACCTACATAATAGTAATAGCACTTAGACGTATACCACTTCACAGTGCTTTACAGCCCTCTGTGCAGTTTACAGAGTCAGCCTATTGCCCCCAATAGTCTGGGTCCTCATTTTTCCGACCTTGGAAGGATGGAAGGACGAGTCAACCTTGAGACTGGTAAGATTCAAATTGCCTAACTGC
Source organism: Oxyrhabdium leporinum (assembly GCA_032468155.1). Taxonomy (NCBI): domain Eukaryota; kingdom Metazoa; phylum Chordata; class Lepidosauria; order Squamata; family Cyclocoridae; genus Oxyrhabdium; species Oxyrhabdium leporinum. Next base: position 29,127 of record JANHFL010003257.1, on the reverse strand, counting down.
AGGCAGCCAGCAGGCAGCAGAAGTAGCCTCCGGTGCTGCATTCTAACCACTGCGCCACCACGGCTCTTAATGTAACTATTACCATGGCATGGATTCCTCCTTTCATATGTACTCATGCCCTAAAAGGCACCACTTGGTCTGTTCCAGCATAGATTTTAGCAACCCCATCTCCCACTCTTTTCACATATTCAGGATTATCATTCCATTATTTTACTCGCTTCAAAACTCAAATTAACCCAGTGAGAGCTTGCTCTTAACGTGAAAAGTTCATAATGCTAGTGCGCTAGGGACGTTTCTCTGGAAGGCCATACCAGGACTTGAATACATTTATTGCTGCTCCCACCATGATCCTTCTCTAGGAGCCATGGTCTCCCATCACTTGATGGAGGAATCAAAGCCAGTTGGATACATTGTTTAGAGCAGAAGATAAAAGTGTGTGTGTAAAAAATAAAACAAAGCTAGTATTATTTTTATGGTAACATTGCTAAGGCAACCGACCCACTTCATGTTTCAAACAACTCCTTCCACATATCTGATTCATGCTTCAAAAGCTCCAGTGGAAGCTGGGTAACATTCACAGGACAGCCAAGAACTCTTGGACCACCACAACGAATCAAGAAGGATTGGGGAACATGTCATGAACTGAGAATACCTTGCTGCTCAGGAAAGGTTGAGCTGCAACACAAAGTTCTCTTTGATGTCTTCCTTCCTGGGAAGATCCGCTGGCTATCCTAAATGGCTGGAGTCAGTCCAAGCACAGCCTCCTCCGACCATCGCACCCTCCAGAGAACTGGACTTCAGTTGCTAGAATTTTCAGCAATAGTCAAACTGAGGAATTGTAGAAGTCTGAGTTGCCAGCTAGAAGGAGATTCTGACCCTGAATCAGAATATAGGTTTCTTTTGATTCTGGCACTGTGCCACGATAGTGAAGAAACATAAATCGTCTTAGGAGACAGGTGAGTAGAGAGTATTTATTTATTTAGGCAGTAGCAGGTATTAGCTACTAGCTGCTAATGAGAGGGTTTATCTTGGATTTAATTTTGAATTCCCTAAGTAATTGTATCTGGATAGATATTGATTTTATTGGGACTATTCTTACTTTTTAAAAATTGTACATAATGAAATGGGCTAAGGTGTTTCCAGAGAAGGCCTTAACTTTATCTCATTCGTAGAACTTATAAGAGTTTTGATGATTCATTTATAATTATTGCATGTTTTTCCACTGCTATAGTAATCTTTCAAATTACAAAAAAAAAGAAAGGAAGAAAAAGGTGGAATAAGAGTGCACTTAGTAAACAGAAAAAATGTGATTGAGGATTGCTTAGTAAACAGAAAAATGTGATTGAGGATTGCTTGAAGTTGCTATCCCCAGGAAGATTAATGATAATTTCGATAGGCCTTTTCTGTATCACTTACTACATATTTCCAGTTGCAAAGCTATTTTGTGTCCAGCAAAACAAGTCCTCTCTTTTTTCCAGGGATTCTTTCAGTCATATACTGTAAATTAGGAAGAAATTCCATTGAACTTACCCAGCCATGCTCCGTTCTGTGTATGTATCTAATGGTAAAGCTGCAGTCTTTTTACTACACTTCAGTTTAGAAGAATTTTAATCAGAATTTCATTGGGCTTATTTTAAATGATAGAATAAAATTAGCACACATCTGGAAATTTCCACCAATATTTCTTGTGGAGGAATATAGGCCTGACCCTGGGAACGAGGAAGGAAAGAGCAAATCTTGACTGTTAACCTTGGCCAGCTGCTGGGCACATCTGCAAGCAAGCGATGGGGGGGGGCTGAAAATCTCCGTACTGTCTCATCAGAGAAGGCATTGGTCCTTGACCTTGGCAACAGATATGGCAACCGATCCTCAAGGCACTCCTCTATCTGCAGAACAAGTAGGCAAAGCATTATGACAAGATCAACAGCACATGGATGCACCAGTAACAAAGCCGCAGAATGACATAATGCATCTAGCACAGTTATTGTGTTAAGAGTTACCTTAACCAGGAATAGCCCCATTCGTTGATGCAGAGCCAGTATTGTTCTGATACCCTAGAAGTCTACCAGAGAAATTTGGGGTAGCTCAAGATTAATTCCTGACCTTTACAAGTTAATGTGAATTATTTATGGCCAGTGGTAGTGCCTACAGGCCAGACCAAGATTGCCTTTGTACTTAGTCTTCTGAAACAAAAGGCAATGATTGATAATGATTCATGCTTGAAGAATTATCTGAATTTCATACAAAGATTGCACTCATATATGAGCACTCCACACTGATTGATTGATTGGATTCAATTTCTGTAGTCACCTACCTTAACAAGCAACTCTGACCAAGGTACATCAATGTCCTATGATGGCCCAAGAGAGCACAGTTTTCAGAAAAGTACAGTTCTTACTAGGGCCTATTATAAACTACAGTGCAGACTAAAATTCAAACTATTAGCCTTCCATAGATTGTTTTTCCATTTTGCATTTAAAAACATATCTTATCTTGTTCAACCTTATATGTGCAGGACTAAATCCAAGAATTAGTTTAAGAAGTTCATACTTGTTCTGGGCAAAAAAAAACACCCTAGGTTCAGTACCATAATAATTCATAATACTAGAGATTTAAGCCTGTGGTAATAAACCAACATTGAGATTGTGGGGTAATCAAAGGTTGGTCAGAGAAAACTTCAACCAAGTAGACAAGAGGTGAAACAAAGTATAAAGATGCTTTGAACTATTTAAAGAATTATAAATAATGTCTTTATATGAACCGGTAATGTGGCCATGCTTGAAATATTTTACTTAGTTCCAGCTGCATCTCAAAGATGTTAATATAGAGATGCAAAAGACGTCAAACCAAAAAGTATTGGAGATACTTGGTTAACTCCTCTGTAAGAAAAGAAATATGATGTGTAATAGTGATGATGTATTATAGATATTCTTCACTTAATGTCTATTTGTTCAACAACTATTCAAAGTTACAACAGTGCTGAAAAAATAAGACTTGTAATCTGTCCTCAAACATAATTTTTGCAGCACCCCTGCAGTCACATGATTTGGACCCACCTGTATTTATGACCACTTCCCCCAATGCTACCTCTGCTGACCTTTCTCCTTCTCCTCCTTGGCGTAATCATGTTCACACCATGACACATTGCAGGGACCACGTGCTCCTGCCACACCCATCCCATTGGACCTTCCTCCTGCTGTTCGTCAACTTCCCCTCTGCTAGGATCAGTGGTGCTTTAAGCAGAGAGACTCTGTTGGCACTGTGCTCACCCCCATCCCTCACTATCACCTCTTCCTCCTCCTCCACTGCCTGGGCCTCTAGTTCCTCATCATCATTTTCAGGAAGGCCACAAGTGAGAAGGTATGGTGTAAGTGATGTCATTCTCATCTCTTAGAGCCTTTCAGGCATCAAGCCTCCTCCTCCAGGGTAATGCTGTAGCTGAAGTAGGATCTGGGGTGGGCTGAGATTGCTGAAGGCCCCAGGTCACTATTTAGTGAACCTAAATTTATGACTGTCAAGTAGAAAACATGAAACAATATATAACCAAATAAAAAATTCACTCCCACTAATCTGTAATGATAATCATTCAACTGAACAGCTATAAAAGAGATTAAACAAATTAACCTGCTGTCACTATTGAAAGTTCAGACATTTGGGTTTTATGCTTATTGTATTGTGTTTTGTTTTATTATTACTCTAATTTTCTGAAGAACTGACTACAGGTAGTCCTCAACTTACAACAGTTTCTTTAGTGACCATTCGAAGTTACAATGGCACTGAAAAAAAGAACGTATTACCATTTTTCACATTTATGACTGTTGCATGGTCATGTGATTTATAGTCGGATGCTTGACAACTGACTCACATTTATGACGGATGCGGTGTCCCTGGGTTATGTGATCCCCTTTTGCAACCTTCTGACAAACAAAGTCAATGGGGAAACCAGATTCACTTAACAACCGTTTTACTAATTTAACAACTGCAGTGATTCAGTTAACAAATGGGGCACAACTCACTTAACAAATCTCTCATTTAGCAACATAAATTTTGGGCTCAATTGTGATCGTAGGTTGAGGACTATCTGTATATAATTGACTATTGAAATTCTTCCATAGGGAAGTCCTGAAAAATGGGGTTGGATTACAAGTCATATGCAGCTTATCAGCCACAGAAGCTATTTTTCAAGGTATCTGACATGATAGTTATGCTGTGTTTTGCAGTCCTAGAAAAGGAGTCTTATCAAAACCCTAACAGTGCCAGGCCTCAAGTTGTACAGGACTGATAGTAAAATATAAGTAGATATTTTTTCACTTCATTACACTGTGGCATTCCCTTGTTTAAAAATAAACACTTGATTAGTGTCTTTTAAAAATGTGAAAACAGTGATATTTTTATTACACATCTAACTAAATATCAGAATTAACAATGCTCCAAGCAACTTTGTTTATCCTTTGTGACAGAATTTAGAAATTCAGTCAAGGTAAATGATTCTATGCAGCAAAGTGTACAGTAGTAAAGACCTGCTCCATTAAGAAAAAGCAACAGGCAGGGGATCAACCTGTATCTTAAACTTGATATTAAATATCAACTCCCATAATACTGATGGATATAAAAATGTCTGCTCTAAAACTACCTCATAATTAAAGGATTTATTTTTGGCTGCTGTAAAAAGTTCTTTGAGGACTTGTTTGTCAACTAATACAAAGAAGAATCTGGAACTGGCCCAGCTTTTTGCAGAGCAGAGAAGCACAAGATTAAAAATATACACATAAAGGAGGCTATAAAGGCCAAAAATGTTGTTCTGAGAAAAGCAACTGTCACTTATCTTGCGCATTGCTCTGGTATCCATAAGTATGATATCTTTTCTTACCGTAATTGATATTTGTCAAAGTGGTTTACATTCCACATTCTCTCTTCAGATATACAAAGTTTTTCAAAGAAGTTGCAGTTCACACGATTTATAGAGTTCAATCACCTAGTAAAAGGGTTACTGTGCATTTAATTAGTTTATGGCTTGGTATCTCACAGTGGCTGTAAAGCTTCCTTGGCACTGAAGCCTTTTTTTAAAATTAATCAATAGTGCCATGAATTATCTATCAATGATATTTGAAACGATGCAGGAAATATAAATTAGATTATTTCATTTCAGCGGTCATGCGGGTGCAAATGTTTGTATCCTGATCAGACATAACCTTTTTAAAAAGGTTCGTAGGTAGCTGCAAATTACATTTAGCACGTCTGTATAATATAAGAAGTCCCTTTTCATGAATTAGAAGAAAGGTCCAGGATTCTTTTTCCTAGAGTAGCCTGCCCAATGCTTCTATGTTTCTCAGTAGTATGGCATGAAAACAACAGAAACTTCAACATCGGGAGTAATGGCTATTGATAAATCTATTCCACATGAAAATATTTCATCCATATAAAATGTCTTCAACTTATAACATTTAGCGACTATTCAGAGTTATAACAGACTTCCCCAACGTTATGGGAACTGGATATGGATTTCAATGGCTGGGACTCCCTGCAATCACATGATTGCATTTTAGAAATCAGCAACTTGTCCACATTTATGATTGTTTACAGTGTCCTGTGGTGACATGATCATAATTTACAACTTATTTTTGTCAGAAGCCAGAGTTTGTTTCCAGTTTCTGGCAAAACAACCTCCCACCCACTGTGTACAATGAGTTTGCTTAACAGTCTCCGCATTTGTTTAATGTCTACAGTGGTTCACTTAAGAAACACTGCAGAAAAGGTTGTAAAATCAGGTGTGACATTGTGACCTTCTTAATGACTGGCACAACTTATGACCATAATTCCAGCTTTAATTATGGCCACAGGTTGAGGACCACCTGCACAGTAATTATGTGGTTGAGTTATTTTACATTTTTGCATTCATCATCTTATAAGGGATTCTCACTTTAGAAGACAATTATGTATTATGTACTTAGAGCCCTTTTGCTTGTTCTGATGAATAGAATTATGTTCTATCCTGGCATCGTCATCTTTGAAATTCTATAAAGTTTTTAATTCATGTAACTACTATAGAAGCCAAGGCTTCATTTCATGGAGACTCTCTTACCCCTCTTAGAGAAAGAGAAAAATTAAATTTCCTCCTAAGGAATCCATACAGATTAAGAAGTTTTCCATCTAACAACATCCTAGAACTCTGTTTTCCACATATACAAATATTCCTTGACTTACAACAGTTCATTCAATGACTGTTCGAAGTTACAACAGCACTGAAAAAAGTGACTTATGACTGTTTTTCAAATGTTGCAGCATCCCCATGGTCATGTGATCAAAATTCAGACACTTGGCAACTGACTCATATTGATTATGGTTACAATGTCCCAAGGTCACGTGATCACCTTTTGTGACCTTATGACAAGCAAAGTCAATGGGGAAGCCAGATTCACTTAACAAATGGTTACTAACTGAAGAACTGCAGTGATTCACTTAACAATGGGCAAAAAAAGTCATAAAATGGGGCAAAATTCACTTAACAACTGTCTTGCTTATCAATGGAAATTTTGGGCTCAATTGTAGTCGTAAATTGAGGACTACCTGTATCAGCCCCTAGTTTAAATCTAGGGCCTCTTTTAGAATCAAAGAGAATGACTGCTTGTTTTCTAGCCTTGAAGTTTTCTGCCATCTCTCTCTTTGTTTACAAACTGTTTTTTACTGGAATGAAAAATCAGAGATTCCTGCTTCACAAGCTGCAACTCTTACTCCTCTGCCTCAGTTTAACTTTCCTCTTTTATAAATGTGGAAGGGCCAAGAGCATCTCCTTCCCCTCCTCCAATCAGAGGAGCCCCTAGAAAGCCAGAGATGATGTCTAACACCTGTGTGGACTGAAATGTGATGCTTGAGCAAGCTGTGGTTCTGGAAACTCTGTTGAATGAATAGACAAGCCTGTTTCAAGAATGGACAGGAGGTTACAGCAGGAAATTAAATGAGCCATCATTGGGGGGGGGGGGGGGGTAACAACCAGTGGAATGGCATCTAGGCCCTTGAAATGTGATAAAGTATAAGAAAAATAGTAAAGGTAATAAAATTCAAGGAAACTATATTTCAAGGCCCTACAGGGAGCAAAGGAGATGGGACAGTCCAATTCACTTGCTAATAAAAGTGCTAACATTGTGAGAGATATGGCAAAACTAAACATTAGCCTTGATATCAGCTCTAACTTGAGGCCACCAAAAGTTACAAGGAAGAAGATAGAATGTCATTTTCAATGCTCTGAAATATCCAGCTGGTCTATTACTATGGCACAGGGTACTATTTCTTTCCTCAACGAAGGAGAAATTGTATGTCCAGTCATTGTGATGCAGTTCTCCCCATTCCAAAGGACAAGGGAATGTGAATGATGAGAAACTTCCTGAAGATTATTCATCCATGTCCACACATATGTTGCTGAATACAGATTCTGTCCATTACGGAAAAAGTCTCTCTCTGTCTCTCTGTCTCCAAGAAGGTCATGGGGGGACCCAAAGATTTCCAGCCACCAAACAGATACACAAGATGTACAAGGGGAAGGATATCAGACAAGAAATATTCTGGCTTATCACCATGCTTGTTCTATGAGGTAGGAATGTAAGAGATAGACAAGTTAAAATGGAAAGAGAATTTTGCCCATCTACCTTGATGCTGTGAATCTCTTAGAACAGTGGTCCAGAACTTTTCTGGCTCTGCAGACCAGTGGTGGCGGGCAATGGTGGCAGCAGGAGGATGGTTTCGCACCCACAACTTAATCCTGTGTATGCACAAATGGAGCTTTGCGCACTCACATGCTACTTACACGACCTGGTTCCCATGAACTGGTACTTGCACAGCCTGGGTTTGTAAGTGTTCCAAATTTCTCTGTCAGTTCTGACACTGACGGAGCATTCTGTGATTTAAAGCAAATAATGCCAACATTGAAAAGTGTTTAAAAATATAACAATTTTACTCAGCTAGAAGCAGCTGTCTGAAAGAAGAAGATCAAGGAAGAATCTGTCATCCAACTCTGGAGTAAATTGAGTAAGCATACTATATACACATCCAAAGTAGAATTGTCAGCCTGAACCACAAAAGAGAATGTGGGGTCTAGATGATGAAGGCAAGGTTGAGGAAACTTATTCTTTCTAGTGATTTGTTTTGGGACTTGTTAGAGTTTCTGAATCTCACCTAATGACACCAGATACAGGTTTTTTTTCCTCTTCTGTTTAATTGTGTTTGATGCTCAAAGACTGCCTGGACAAGTTCCTGCAGTTTTTTTGGCACAGTTTTTCAGAAGTTGTTTGCCATTTCCTCCTTCCTAGAGCTGAGAGAAAGTGACTACTCCAAAGTCACCCAGCTGGCTTTGTGCCTAAGGAAGGACAAAAACTCGCAGCCCCCCAGTTTCTAGCCTGAGACAAGTTCAGCTTTATGTAGATCCATAAAGTCCCTCTGAGGAAATACATTGGCACAAATAATTCAATACAGACGCATTTTCACCTTAGTGTTGTAGGGATGTTCATACTTCTTTCATTTTCAGAGTGAGATCCTCAAGTAAATTAGCAAATGATCTAAAATAAACAATAGGTCATGAAAAAAATACGATTCATGAATCTTTGAAAGACTGCTGATATTGGATTTTAACTTTATGTAATTACAATGCAAAACAGTTAAATATTTGTGTCTTTCTTTTATGAAAATTAAGTTGCAAACTACCCTGATACTTAACTTGATAAAGATGCAGCCTTTCTGTAAATATTCCAAAAGTTTGGACATTTATTTATATATTTATTAAATTCATATGGTTGACTCTGTCAAGCAACTCTGGGTAGAAATGAGGAGGAAGATAGCAGTTCCTACAAATTATAGAATTTAGAAGCTAGTAATCCATCTTTTTTAAGAAAAAAAAGGTCATTGGGAAGAAAGAAGGAAAAATAAAGTCTTCCTGCAAATATTAATCAATAAAGTTCCTTTAGAAGGCAAATTATTCCTTTGAGACTCTGATGGAATTTTGTGGGAATTAAGAATTTTAGGAACAAAAAAGAAAATAGGGTAAGCAAAATATATAATTGCCAGGGGACATAAATTTTTATCTTTAAGTTTTTTATCTGGATTTATGTAGCAACCCTGAGAATTTATCTGATGAAGATATAAAAGTCTTTTAATCTAAAATTGATCTTCTGCAGTTGGATCCTTCACAACAACAATTATTCTTCTGACCATGGAAATGATTTTTTTTAATGATTTTTTTATTATGAGTAATTAAAGCACCAGTATTGCATGGATTTCCTGTGGAATGTTATAAAGCATTTACTGATATTTTTGCTCCTAAACTGTATCAACTATCTAATCAGATCTTTGAGAATGGAATTTTATATCTTTCATCAATGAAGTATATATTAAAGTCATACCAATGCATGATAAACATCATATATCTGAGAGGGAGATGGGCAATACGTAAATTAGATAGATAGATAGATAGATAGATAGATAGATAGATAGATAGATAGATAGATAGATAGATAGATAGATAGA
>JANHFL010003257.1:7840-18103 GCA_032468155.1 Oxyrhabdium leporinum | reverse complement strand
ATCTAAATCACACGTTACAGCTGATTCCCCCCCCCCTCTGTTCTACTTACCTTTGCTGACTCAGAAGGTAAGCAGCTGAGCTTTTAAATGCTCCATTTCCAGCGCTGCGCGCAAGCGCTTTAGGCACGCATTCGCCGAACCGGTTGTTAAACCGGCAGCATCCCACCGTCTAAATCTTATACAATTTAACAGGAAGGTGGGATTGCCCAGAGAAAATATAAAACTAATCAGTAACAAGCACCTAAATTTGGAAAACACATCCCAATGTGATTAATTACTATCTGTCCATTAGCATTCTTTAACATGTAAGTTTGAGGTTAGAAGGAGCCTTGGTGACACAGTGCTTAAGTTCAGCATTGCAGGCAAATTCTGCCTGTAGCCTGGAGTTCAATCTTGATGGGGATTAAGGTTGACTCAGCATTCCATCCTTCCAAGATCAGTAAAATGAGGACCCAAATTGTTGGGGGCAAGATACTGACATTTGTAAACCGCCTAGAGAATGCTATAAAACGCTATTGGTTGGTATATAAGTCTACATGCTATTGGTAGAACCTCCTTCTGATTTCAGAAATCTATTGAAAGGCTTTCAAAATGATTCCTAATGTTCCTCTTGAAAATGATGGGTATATGATCAACACCATATTGTGGAAACTGCTTGGTTTCTTCTGCTGCTTTACTTTAACTTGGGATTTGTGCTTAAGAAGCTTATGATCTGTTCCATAGCAAGCCCCTGACTACATCTTTGCTGCTCTTACTGAGCTCTTCTACCTCCCTGGCATTTTTCACACTTCTGTCCCAGGAACAATGCCCACCACCACCACCCAATGAGAGAGCACAGAGGGTTTGGGGGGTAAGATCTGCTTTTATCAAGAGCCAAACATCAGAAGATTGATTGATTAGATTTTTATCCTGATTTATTACTTCATAAGTAACTCAGGATGGCAAACATACATAATATTCTGTCCTCCTATTTTTCCTTGCAACAACAACCCTGTGAGGTGGATTGGACTGAGAGTGAATGATCCAAAGTCACTCAACCAGCTTTCATATCTAATGTGGAACTAGAACTCACAGCCTCCTGGTTTTAGCCTGATGCCTTAACCACTAGACCACACTGGCCATGTGCAACCATATTTCCTGTGGTGAAAGTTCAAAAATCTATGCCACCTTGAGCAAAAACCTCTACCAAGCAGAAAATCCAGATTCTTGAGCTGTTTTTCACTTCAACTGTGCAAAGCTAAAGAAATAGTTTGTTGGCAGATATGGCAAAACCAGTCATCCGTGGAGTTCCTATCTCCAAATGGTAGATCATCTGCTACATGTACATGCTGTGGAAACATAATACTAAGTTTCAATTACTCATATGTTCTCAAATTTGGTAAGTAATGGGGCAAGGAGAGAAGAGATAGATCCTTGTTTCCTATAGCGTAGGATTAAAACAAACAGATATTTTGGCATGCAAGTCTCTTCTGCAGTACTATCTGTGTTCTGCTGAAATGGAGAGTCATTTGAGATTGTAACTTATACTCTTCCAAGTGAGTGCTGTTTTCCCCATTCGACCTCTATGCTTTAGTAAGGAAATATTGCAGATGGCTTGTCAAGAATTATTATGAACTACTCAGTGATGGATGCGTCTGAAAGTACATATGGTAAAGGCTCAGGTGCTCCTTTTTGCTGCTGATCTTGAGGCAGTCCTGGCGTTCTTTTTGCAAGCTTCTGCAACGGAATCCATATCAGATCTGAAGGTGTATTATTCAAGAACTGAAACATGTGAGCGACCCGCTCCCTCAATTACTTTTACTTGAACTCTACTATTGCTCATTTGAACTCTAGTGGGTGAAAAGCAAAACAAATGCTAATTGCTCATTGTTCTGAAACTTAGTAGTTTAACTACTAAGGCCATTACACTATATAACATAAGCCTAAACTAACCATTTTTGTATCTACACTGAAGCCGAAAAATACTCAAGTAACCCAATTCAATACATGTTTTATTTTAAATATATATATTTTTCCTCAACAAACCCAGAAATTCAGAATTCATTTATAAAGCCTTAGTAAGATCACACTTAGAGTACTACATCCAGTTTGGGTCATATTATAAAAAAGATGTTGAGACTCTGGAAAGAGTGTAGAAAAGAGCAACAAACATGAATAGGGGGCTAGAAGCTAAAACATATGAAGAATGGTTGCAGAAACCAGGTTTGTCTAGTCTAGTGAAAAGAAGGACTAGGGATGACATGATAGCAGTGTTACAATATTTGAGGGGCTACCACAAAGAAGAAGAGTTCCACCTATTTTCCAAAGCATCAGAAGGCAAGACAAGAAACAATGGATGGAAACTAATCAAGGAGAGAAGCAACCTAGAATTAAGAAGAAATTTCCTAACAGTGAGAACAATTGACCAGTGGAATGGCTTGCCTTCAGAAGTTGTGCATGCTCCATCACTGGAAGTTTTTAAAAAGATACTGGAGCCACTGGTCTGGAATCGTATAGGGTCTCCTGCTTGAGCAGGGGTTGGACTAGAAGACCTCTAAGATCCCTTCCAAGTCGGTTATTCTGTTATTCTGCTAAAGTTTAAGTCCTATGAACTCAGAAAGACCTCTTTCTTAAACAAAATACACGGGATTATCAGAGCATCTACATCAATAAGTATTCCACATAATGATAATGAATCTTATGCCGTGCATAAAAAAGCCACCAATGTAACCTACAAAAAGGAATTAATACATAAAATAAAAACCACCAGATGTACAAGTTAAAATTCAAAATAAGCAGAGACATTATTATTTCTATAGATAATTATAGTGAAAAAAATAAAGCAATTTCTCCCAAAATATTTATTTTTGCTTTATTAATTACATCAGGCCTTTTTATTTGCATAGATCACAACAAATGGATAAAAAAACAAAGGTATAGAGGCTACCCCATATGCTTATTTAAGAATAAGAAAGGAGTATACCAAGGCTGTATCACTTTAATTTATATGCAAAATATGAATTACTGAAGTAGAAGAAATGCATATTAGAATGAAACTTTCTGGGAAATTACAGTTAGTCCTGGACTTATGACCACAATTGAGCCCAAAGTTTATGTTGCTAAGTGAGAAATTTGTTGAATGAGTTTTGTCCCATTTTACGACTTTTCTTGCCACTTTTGTTAAGTGAATCACTGCAATTATTAAGTTAGTAACATGGTTGTTAAGTGAATCTGGCTCCCCCATTGACTTTGCTTGTTAGAAGGTCTCAAAAGGGGATCATATGATGCCGGGACACATAAATATGAACCAGTTGCCAAGCATCCAAATTTTGATTATGTGACCATGCAGTTGCTGCAATGGTCATAAGAGTGAAAATAAATCACTTTTTTTGATACTGTTTAACTTTGAGTGGTCACTAAACGAACTGTTGTAAGTCAAGGACTACCTGTATGAACAGCCTCAGATATGCTGATGACACCACTTTGATGGCTGGAAGGAAAGAAACTTAGGGAACCTCTTGCTGAAGGTGAAAGAAGAAAAGTGCAAAGGCCAGATGCAGCTCAGCACTAAGTCCCCCTCCTCCTTGGGGTTACGGTAACAAGCCAAGTCAACCCAATGCAAACAGGCAAAGAAGTTGTTGAAAAACTTGCAAGCCTTATCGTCTTACCCACCCAAATTTGCCGGGATCAAGACAAAAGCTATGGAATAAAAGCTACTACTTGGGGAGAAAGATATGATACATCTAGACAAAATATAAACCAGCAGAGACATCATAGTGAGAATAACAGGATCTAAGGCAAAGCCGTGGTTTGCCAGGTTATAAGATATAAATATGTTGAGCTGAGATAACTGACTATCAGAAAGGCTGAATGAAAAAAAAAGATGCCTTTGAATTATACTACTGGAGAAAATTCTTGGTAATACCTTGGACAGCAAGAACAAGATATTGTTCCGTACTAAATGAAGTAAAACCATATTAATCTCTGGAAGCACTAATAATAAAACTGGAGTTTAGATATTCTGGCTACATACTGCAGTGGCAAATGTCATTGGTGAAGATTCTGTTGCTTGGACAGTCAAAGGCAAAACAAATAAAATGAGGCTGGCAGGAGATAAGGTGGCTACCATTTCTTTCAGTAGAAGAAACAAATCCCTCTGCTTCTACTCCATTTAATCTTTTACTGTTTTCTAGTGTTATGATTCCCTAGGATTATGGTTCAATCATTCAGTTTAGAGAAAGGAAAACTGAAGTTTAGATATTCTGGGTACATATACATATACATGTTGCCTATATATATGTGTGTTTGTATGTAAGTATATGTGTGTACACACACACACACATATAGAGAGGGGTGTGCGTGGACATATATGTGTACCCAGAATATCTAAAGATATACACATACACATACACATACACAGAGAGAGAGAGAGAGAGAGAGAGAGAGAGAGAGAGAGAGAGAGAGAGAGAGAGAGAGAGAGAGAGAGAGAGAGAGAATGCCATTGTGCTAGGTCAAAGTGCATTAGGACTAAGATCAACTAAACTCATAGTCCCTAAAGTAGAAATGTTCATTACTGCCTTCCCTCCCAGCTGTAAAGCACAGTGATAACTCAATCCCTTAAGAAATTAAAGCTTTTTCATGACATCTACAGGCAGCTGACTGATTCCACCTTAGAGCAGAATCAGCGTTAGGACTCCATTCTACTCACTGGAGTACTAAATGGAAGCAGCTCTAAGGTAGCTTCGTCCAACTGAAAGTCCTCTACATGTGGAGAATTCCCAGCTGCTGTGGTCATTATCCCTCTGGAAGCCACAAGATTAGAAAAGAGTGTCCTAGAATCAGTTCCCATTCCTGACCTATATTGCACTGAGGTGGCATTCATTCATTTTACCCACTGCCACTTGAGGACCAGAATTTGAAACCAAATACTGCGAGAATCACATATTTAACGTATCTAGATTATGGATTAACATATTTGTTAGTCCAGCTCCTGGGTCTTTAAGTATGATGGGAGTGCTGTGTACCTTTCACATCCTCCACAAGTAAAAGGTACTTGCAAGTCACGTCTGCACTGAACATGCTAGAGACGCCTCACACTATTTATACATTTGGAACAATTCACCACCTAATGCTTTCCCTGGTAAATAAATGCCCACACTGCCTGAAATGGATGCCGTTTTTCCAGAGGACCGAGGTTACACACTAAGGGTCAGCTTGGAAAGCCTGATGCCAAAGCTACGCAGCTGTTTCTCTCACTCAATCACAGCCTGCATTTAGGGAACATGGAAATTTCGCTTGTACTCCAAATCCCAAAGTAAGCATATTATATTCGAAAGGTCCCTGGCAATAGTCCAGTTGTCCTACATGGCCCAACAGCATGGGTGCTAGAAAGAAAATCCATCTTTTCCATGCAGAACATGTTTAACCCTTCTTTTTCCAGTCATTTTCCCCCAACGCTCCCTTCTCCCAGTTGTTTTTATATATGCAGCTCTCGAAACTATTTGCCAGGTGAGCGCAGCTTGGACTACTTACAGAGGTACAACAGCTTTGAAGAGAAATGTTTTACGGAAAAATTGAATGGAAGAACCCCATTACCCACCCACCCCCACTGCCTCTAATCTTTTCCCTCTTGAAAATTTGCAGAATAAGGGGAGCCTAATCAGCTTTGTTACATACAATTGCAGTGTGCATATTAATTGTGATATCAAAACCAATACCTGGTGTGGAACTTTTGCTTGTTTGTCTGTGAAGAGGCGTGTCTGGTATGAGGCATGCCCGCTGGTAAAATACATTGCAAGAAGCTTACAAATTATATGATCTAAATCAGTGGTCCCCAATCCCTGGGCCATGGCCCACTACTGATCCGTTTAGAACAAGATCGCAGCTCCACTTGTACACGCAGCAGGCAGGTGAGTGCGTGTGCGCAACTTCATTTATGTAAATGGAGTATGTGTGCCCACCTCCCCTTTGTCCAAATGGATCTGTGTGCTCATGCGCTTGCTCACCTGCTGCTCGTGCAGAACCATCCCCGCTCCCCGTCCCCGGTCTGCAAGGCCGGAAAGATTGGAGATCACTGATCTAAATAGTGATCTCAGGGGGTTGAAAGTTGAGAGGAAGGATGGGGAAAAGAAGACTTTCGAAAGAGAGGGGGAGAGGGAGAGGGAGAGGGAGTGGGAGAGGGAGAGGGAGAGGGAGATCAGCATGCTCAGGAGAATTGGCAATATGAAAAAAATTAAATCTTTTTAAGAATCCAAAAGAGGTGAGCTATTCACGCAAAATCAAGCAAGCAACAGCTTGATAACCGAGCTCACTCAATTACTTGCAGAAGATACAGAATGCCTGTATTTCATTTTCAACTCACTTTTTACTATTTCCCATCACCACATTCCTGTGTACAAGTTAAGTTAACATGTGGGTAATCCACAAAAACACATGCCACAATCGTTATGTTAATCCCTACAGAAGCCACAAGAATCCCTGACAGGATTAATAGCTGGTTCATACATTAAGACATGACCAAAATTTTACAACACAGTGGTTGATTTTATACATCACTCTTATCCAAACCCAAAGTCCCCATAGGATGCCTTAGTGTGGTATATGAAAAGCATTTCACTGCAACAATATGGTGAATCCCTCAGAAGTAAGACTTAACAATAAATTGTGGATGGGTGAAACATACAAAATAAAAAACTAAGGAAGTTGATTTTGTCTGACTCTTACATCATTATGGTTGGCAAATGTGGGTTTTATAGTCCAGAATCTTTGATATTTTGTCTTGGAAGAGAATTGTATTTTTATCATGAATAAAACCACTCTCGCTGGGATCTGTTGTGTCTATGTATGACAATGATTGCAATACATTATTTTGATGTAAGTCCCTCTCATTTATTTGAGATCTTATTTATTTTTGCTTACAAAAATTGTGTGTTGAAATAAGGAGGCATTACAACAGTGCTTATCCCCAACATTAAAAGTTGACAACAGACATTTGGAGCCCAACTTTTAAACAGAACCCTTTCTAAGTGGCTATGCAGAATGTTTCCACTTTCTTTTAAAAATATTTATCATACGTTCATCCAATTCACAGTAATTTCACAAAATCCATAAACCATCAAAATTAAAAACACATCTCAATGTGGATTTATTCAGTTTGTATCTACTAGGACCGTGGGACTATATCACCTGTGGAAGACAAGGTATACACTATCCAAAATTGGCACTTCCCTACAAACAAAAGATAGATGCAGTCATTGCTGGAGCTAGCTGGGTTTTACTGGGAATTTGCGCCCAAGAAGAGCCAATTTACAGCACCATTAGTTCTAACTAGAAAGAATCAGAATCATAGTTCTGGAGCTCCACAAGGACTTTAGTCTGAACCTGTTGCATTAACAAAACCTCAATACCCCCCCATCTCTGAGGCATCAGTGATTATACCTTTATTTTTTTCTTCCTTTTAAATAAAGTTTTCTTTTGTTAATGCTAGATGAGATTAATCTATCACCCAAAGATGGAAGGAAAGGTTGAATCATCGAGCCACATGCCACTATGCTACAATTTAGGACATTGCATTATTAAAATCATTTTGGTTTTTGGTGTTTTTATCATTTATGTTCCAAAAAAGAGAGAACATATTGTGATTGCCCTATTTTTCACACATTGGAGATATCAACTAGGAATCAAGTGAGGTATTCCCTGGAAAACAGCTGGCAGCAGCAAAAACTAGCAGATATCATATGCAACTTTTTGTCAATTTTGGTACATGCTTGAACAGCATCTCTAGCTTCCTTCAGAGGGACCCCAGTGACAAAATCTTACACAACAAATTATTGGAAGTAAATTTAGCTTTGATTTAGGTTTATTTTTTTCCCTGTAATGAGAATGTATGTTCTATCATGTTAGCTAGAGAAGCCCAAAATATTTCCACACCTTCTTATATGCTAAGATATCAGTTTCAGACAATGAAAGAAAAGCTCCTGAGATACATATCCATTATCCTACAATGATATTTTGATAACAGCTTTTGCACAAATGCAATGGGACAAATTTACATAAGGTACCAGTGGGATAGCTTGTGTCCAAAGCAGAAAGACAGTATTGCAAAACAGTATTTATTAAATGAAGATATCCTGGAATAATAATATCTAACACTTTGGTGTCATTTGAACTGATTGCTGAGTTATTTCTTAACATCCATTTGTTGGAAGTTAAAACCCACCCCCTCCTAGAGAAATGAAATATTTTAGGATATACTAAAAAGGCAGAATATTTACCCTAAAAGAGAAGTAGAAAGTCAGAGAGGCAGAAACTCAGCCCCCCACCCCTTTGTTAATGGGCCATTAAGGCCCGAACCAGTCTATTCTACATAACAAAGATCTACCTCCTTCAGGCAGAGCCATTTAATTGCCCTTCATTGCATCACCCAGCAAGATTCAACCAAACTCAGCACACAGCCAACCTACAAAGCTAGCCATGACCTCTGACAGCAACCAATCAGGATACTTTTCCTGTGCCCCAGGAAGTACAAATTCAGAGAGGATATAAAACCAAGGGACTCTCAGCATCCCGCTCTTTTTTTCTTCACCCAAGATCTCCAAGGCATTTGATCCTGTCCACCATTAAACCACCTTTCCAAACAGCCTCCACAGTGTCTTTTTCCCCACTTGGAACTGAGCCCAGAAGGATATTTCTTCCAACACATTGCTCTACACTGTTAATATCTAATTTTACCACAACTGTACTCTATATTATATACAGAACAACCCATTCTTTAATGTCACACATATATACTGTACTGAATTTCTTGTTCTTTTCTTGGGAATATTATCTTATGCTGATTGCACTTGGCAAATACCACAAACATTTTCTAGATATAATTAACTTGATCAAAATGAGAAAATGGAAAGTCTAGCAACTGAGAATGTGGCCAAAAAAAATAATAATTAAACCCCTTCCTCCCTGCTTGCACTGGGATAATTTTGCCCTTGCTCATAGAGTTGCTGGTGGTGTTCTAGGAAAATATGAAAGCCGAAATAGCATTGTTACATTAAGGTTAAAAAATTAAAATTGGGCCCCTTCCCCTTTCTTCTGTGATTAAATGCCTTATCTTGCACAATCTACACCCAATTGACAAAGGCTTTATAGGTGTTCAAAAGAAAGGCAGTGAAACTTTGGAAGGGTAAGCAAGTCTTGGCTAGCCCTTGGATCCTTAATTATTCACTGATAGTGATATCTAATGTACACTGCTTTACCAGTGTCCCAGTTTTCCAGCTGTAGACATATGATATTGCCATCATTTTTCATGTCAAATGTCCTTCTTTTGCAAGATAAATGGATGTTTGTTCAGCTATCTCATGTAGGCTGCCTTTAAAAGTGGTCTTGGGGACGACGGCAGAGGATGGCATGATTTATTTATTTATTTGCTAACCGTACTTTATGCTGCCACACTTAAAAAATGATTCTTATCTAGAGCCAAATGATTTCATTTTGTCACAGCAGAGGTAGATGATATGGACACATATCCCCCTTCCCAAGATACCCAGGGCAGGATATACTCTCTATCCCACCTGACTTTTGAAAATAAATTAAATTTTGAAAGCAAATTAAATTAAATTAATTTGAATTGTAAGGTGCCCTGAATCATTGACTGAGATGAGTGGCTGTAGAAATTGAATTAAAAAATAAATAGGAGTCTAATACGCAGCAAAGGCAAGTGCTATCAATTAACATTCTCCAATCTCTATTTATAGCAAGGATATAGGGACCCAGAAAAGTCCTGGCATAGAGTGAGCCTCCTGGGAGTGACTGGTCCACCTTGTGTGTTTTATGTTGAGCTGTCACCCCTGTGAGGTAGGTCAGCTGGAGAAACTAGCACAGCAGGGATTCCATGAATGCTGTTTATAATTGTAGGGTACTATTGTAAGGTTATTAACAACAGGGCCTTGGAAACCTGTCCAAGTTTCTCTCTGTCTCAACTTCTACCAGACAAAATCAAGGCAGGATCATGTTGAGTTTCTCTCTGACACTGTCTGATTTCTCATCAGGATTGACACATCTTTTCTAAATCAAATGAAACCTTTATTGTCAATTCACAACATGTGTGCATTGAAACAACAACAATTAAATTGAATGAACCTCCCTTGGTGCAGCCCCCCCCCTAAAAAACACGAAATATATCACAAAATACGACAAAAGCGCCTCTCGATGGCATTTATTTATTTATTTATTTTTTACATTTATATACCGCCCCATTCCGAAGACTCGGGGCGGTTTACAACTTATAAG
>JANHFL010003256.1:98669-118581 GCA_032468155.1 Oxyrhabdium leporinum | reverse complement strand
ATAATAATAATAATAATAATAATAATAATAATAATAATAATAATAATAATAATAATAATAATAATAATAATAAATCACTTTGTAAGTATCAACAATTCTTTGTACTCTTAAGGAATTATTGTAGAATATTGTAGAGGCGACGTCATATTCAAATGGCTATCAGGATAAGAACATCTACAACCCATTTATAATCTTGCTGTTTCAACCCTAGAATACATTTATAGCAGGTTTTGCTGTTTTGTGCATTTGGTCAGTTACAGAGAACCTGATTTCCTAGCTTTCACTTGCTATCTTTCTAAAGAAATAAGTTGTTAACCTAGTTTCTACAACAGAAGTGCAAGTTTCAGAAAAGTAGGGTTATTAATACCATGTTCTCCAGCCCTGGAAACTACTTCAGAAACATAAGACGTTTGCTGGATATGCCAAATATCTAACTAAGCAAGCATTCTGGGCGACATGGCCAACAGCCAAACACTTATATTTGTTGCTCCTCTAATTCATATATTGCTTAATAAAAAAACCCTATTTGATATAACTCAGGTAAGTTTTTCTCATCCAAAATCAATAAAGATTCTTGACAGCCTCTAGAACAGATGTAAGGAAGAATGGTTGCACATTTATATTTGTTGACAGCAAAGATGCATTTCTAAAAATGGCATTTTCTCACTCTTGTTATGACTTGGCATAAGGAATTAATTTCACAGAACATTGTACAACCTAATGAATATGCTTGCGTCTAATAGTAACTCCAGGTCTCTCAAGTAGAGTTGGGAGAGAAATTCTCACACCTGTTTGTCTCAATTCACTGAATTAAATAATAAGCAATCGCAGAGACAATGGTTAATGATATCTCTATGGGATGCACTTTCTGCTGACAGAGCCATGCTAAACAGTAACAGTAAACAGCTCTGCCTTTCCCAATATTGTATAACATTAATATATCACCAAACTTTTTCTTTCTGCTTTAATTTGCAAAGTTAGTTGTAACAACTATAAGTATTTTATTTTATCACTAGTTTATGAAAACACTGTTTAAAGTAAGACATGTGAGATTAAATTGCAGGTATTTCTATATGATGTAAGAGTATTGCTTATAAGCTGTAAACCGCCCCGAGTCTTCGGAATGGGGCGGTATATAAATGTAAAAATAAATAAATAAATATAGTAAGGATGAAAATAAAGTTGAAATGCCTAGGAAAACAAACTCGTACAAGATAATGACATCAATTTCTTCATTGCTTGTCTTCAAACAAACAAAATGACCCCTATATACATGGGTGTTTCCAGAGTACACAGAAATCAAAGTGACTGCATTATTGGTACAAGGAGGTAGAAGAATCAGTTATTATAGCAAAAATCTGACCAGTATCTGAATATGAATATGAATGAGGTCATAAATTACTCCTATGCATGTTAAAGGAACTGTGGGATGAAATAAAAGAACTTGTTAAGGATGACAATAGAAGAGATTCCCAAGCAAAGGTTTTTTAAAAGGAGGAAGAGGAGGAGTTAGGAGGAAGAGGAGGGTGGGAAGGATCTTGAAATGGGCAGCCATATAACTTGTATATTGTTCTATAAATTGTACATATGCACACATGCACACACACATACTTACATGAGCTAGAAAGTGTGTGTGTGTGTGTGTGTGTATATATATCAATTACAAGACAATACAGAATTTGCAAGCTTTGTAATATAGAATAATTGCTATCATTTTATAATTTCTATCACGCAGTACATTGCATAGTTGTTTCACTGTAAAATTGTCTCAGCATTCCAGCCATTGTGCCCAAGATTTCAATTTTGGTAAAGATATGCTGGTGTATGCAGTTTGCAGAGTGCAATTATAACCTCCAATTCATACTGATATAAAAGTGACCCATTATGATTTGTGGCTAGTGAATGTTTGCTTAGCTCAACTGATAATCAATAATATTATCCAAAGATGGAAACTTTAATGCCTATTTTGCATAAGATTCATAAAACCAAGCATGCTAATCTGTTTTTTTCCGATATTATAAAGGAACTGTCCTTTAATCATCTATTAAACCATGTTTAAAGCATCAACATTTATGATTTCATTTGAGGAATATGTGTCCAACTTTTGGTTAGGAAAACGCAGCTAATATGTAACATCTATTTTAATGCCTTACTCTTTTCCCCACTCACTTTGTCTTTTTCTTCAAATCAAACATGTACAAATTTTGAAATCTGATGTACCAATATTACTTAAGTAGTTTCATTTGTGCACATTCCTTGTTCAAGTTTCCGTGTTATGTTTTTTAAGAAAACTACAAAAACACAGTGGAAGGCAGTATCTGCAGAGTGATTCTCCTGTATTTCTAAGTTAATTTCAAATCAAAATGCTAATCTTTAGGGAAAAAGTATAGCTTGAAGGTAGTTTTCTGGCTTCACTAAGCAATTCAGGTACCCTTTATTTAATTCCTACTAAACATGATTTGGAATTTAGCCAAGGTTGGCTATGGCATTTATTTAAGCACACAGTTTCTGTTAAAACAATCTATTTTCTTTTTCCAGATGCTAAATAGCTGTAACAATAGTTGGATAGATTTAAATTTTATAGGTACAGGCTTTCCTACCTTGGGCCTTCATGGGTAATATTTTTCTACATCTGATGAAATAGCATGTCAATCCCAGTATATCTGACATCCACAGTTCCTTTTGCTACACTTTGAAATAGTCACTAAGGGAAACATCCTAAATGACAGAAACCATCACATCTAAGATAAGCAATAGTGTTCTGCTTTAAATATGATATATTTAAATAAACTCTCATAAGGTTTTCTTGAAGTAAAACTCAAATAATTATGAAAAGCATCAATCTGCTATTCTATTTTGTTTGGGAATAAATTTCCTTAAAACACATGGGACAGTTCTTTGAGCAAATGCCTATTTGCTACTGCCTATGAACTTGGAACTAAAGAGTGATTCCTTCTTAATAATGTGTTAAGATTGAACGGCATGAATACTTTAGCACTTGATTTTTATGCTAAAATACTGTATTAGAGAACTCTAAATAGTGGCTATGACCATGTGATACATTAAGTCAAATACTACCTAATGCAAAACCAGCTCATAGGAATGGATTGTGTTTATGTTATCCTTGGTGAGTGTTCTTGAAAACCAAACCATTAAGTAGAGTCTCCTAATTTTGATCATATAAAAATAATGTTAATGATCTTACAGTCTAATGGCAGTTAGTTGATCATTTACCTAATAGTCAATTGGGAATTGATTTGCTTGAGACTGAGTTCTTCATATTCAAAGAACAACTCTTTCATTTATCAAAATATATAGAATGACAGTTGTTGTGAGCCACCCAGAGCTGTGTAAGATAGACAGCCATGCAAATCAAATCAAAGTAAGCAACAAATAATGCTTACTTTAGAAGCTTGAGATTCCAGGATAATAGTAAAGAGATAATCCAGAACATTTTTAAGAGAAGAAACTTTTACTGATATATTTCATTTCAATCTTGGGGTAGGGAAAAGAAAGATAAACATTGGGATAGTGGTATGCAGTAGAACTGAATTTGTAGTAAGCCAGAAGAGTAGACTGAAACAAAAGAAAAAGAAATGGAATGGAAGATGGATGAATTATTTCAATGCTGTACCTATACCTGCTTATAATTTAAGCC
Source organism: Oxyrhabdium leporinum (assembly GCA_032468155.1). Lineage (NCBI taxonomy): Eukaryota > Metazoa > Chordata > Lepidosauria > Squamata > Cyclocoridae > Oxyrhabdium > Oxyrhabdium leporinum. The sequence continues at coordinate 114,923 of JANHFL010003256.1, read as the reverse complement.
AGTAATGTGAACTTAAAAAATAGGTATTACATACAGTATATTAATGAGACAATGTATGCATTGCTTAAACATAATTGGACGATGGGATCCAAAACTTACCTGTCAGGAAGATACTATGATCATGAATGGGATCCATGGCTGGGATTCTGATGATCAGACAGACTGAATATAGATCTGGAAAGCTGTTGTTCTGAAATCATAGATCACAGAGTTCTTTCAGTTATAGTTTTTAGAAAAAGAAAACAAATGGTAATAAAGGAATAGGGTGACAATAATAAACTCATTTTCACAAAAATGGATACTGTTTAAATCACTTGTTAAATAAGAGTTGCAGAAATAGGGGTCCATAGTAAAAGGGAAAAAATTCGTCCAAATTATAAAATGTGCATGATGATGTTATGATCCACATTATGTCCAAGTATCTCAATCTCTTACTCAAGTTGCAGCTTGTTAATAAAGGTAATCCTCATTTAGCAGCTGCTTTGTTTAGTGACTGAAATTACGACAATGGTGACAAAGTAACTTTGTGGCCAATCTTTGCATTTACAATCTTCACAGGTCTATATAGAAAAGGAGAGCTGAATCAAAGCATACACATAGTCACAGTTTCACTTAGCAATCACTTCATTTAAGAGCAAAGTTGCTGGTCATTAAACAAGAACTACCTGTAATGGCACATTTTTTTCAACCTTGCTTTCTCTGAGTATCTTTGATTGCATGTAGGTGAATTTTTGAATGTAATTTTTTAAAAAAATCACACAGTACCTGAGGGAAAATGGTAAAGAATTATCTTGTCTCAATTAGGAATGGAAGAAGGTGCAGCTTTGCACATTACTTCTATTGAAAATTTCAATGACATTTAAGTTATCTTAAATATCTCAAGGTAATCTTCAGCAAAGATTATCAGTATGTGACATGAGCAAGCTAAATCTAAACATTTTAAAAATGTATTTATTTCAGTAAAATTCCTGTAAGGACATATCTCAATTCTTCCACTGAATGCAATAGATCTTAGCAATGATAAGTTCTGATGGGATCATACTTCTGGTAGTCTATATCTCCCAAATTAATATATTTAAAAGCTGTAAATGGAAACTGACCTTCTAATTTCTATCCAAGGGGCTTTAATATGTCCAGTTTATGCTTCAACCGAGTCAATGACCACTAACCGGCATTTCAATGAAGCTAATAGTTAAAAATAGATAAACAGTTATAACCCATCACAACACAATTACATCCAGAAAACCCAGCTTTTGATTTTAATAGTGATAGGAATATTTCAGCATAAATAAACCTAAAAACTGAATTTAAAGGTTTCTGGATTTGCAGATTAAGTAAGAATTCATCTTCCCTGGGGAGGTAAGTAGGATTTGATAAAAGTAAATAATTTTATGGCAGGCTATGTAATTTATGCTTATCAAATGCAGACACACATCACATGCAGAGAACATCAGTCAGATACATTGCTTACTTTGGGTTCTATTATAAGAAGAAGAATTAGTGCTCAATTAGACGAAAATTAGTCCTGCAGCCAATTTTCCCTGAGGATGCCAGAATCTTGAATTCAGAGATTACTTACTGAATCATTTATCTCCTTTATCAGTTTAAAACCACAGAGTTCATTAAAGTAAAATGCAAACAACGTGCCCATTCCCAATGTATGGATCTATATAGCATGGTTGCTACAGCTTCTATAATTCTATAGTCTTTTTTTTGATTAGCTTCAAAGAACTTGAAATCTAAGAGTCCAGTTATATGATTGTTTATGCAAGAATCCTGCTATTTGTAATTGGGCTCACTCATAGGCAAATATGCATAGATTTCATTTTTATAAATAAGCCAGCATTGTTCAGCAGGACAGAGAGCTGAAAAATGAGAGAATTGTGGCTTGTCAAAGCTTGCCTAATGAGTTTCAAGATGATGTGAGACTTCTTGCATTAATAGCTTGTTCACATCTGCTGGGTGATAAAAAAGTGTTCCACATGTAAAACAAAAAAGCAAAAGTAACTTCATTTGATGATTGTTGGAAGTGCAGAGATTATTTTCAAATTATGTGGGCTGTAAATCAGTGCTCTCCTTTTTCTATTGTTAACTAGGTTTCTTATGTAGAAGAAAAGAAGGTGTGCTCCTCCCCTTTCTTACACAGGTAAGGTGGTGCATAAGCCTTAGTGTCCCATATTGAAAAGGTAGCACATGAATGGGGCTGCTACAGAAACACACACATGCTTGAAATTAAGAAAAATAACAATGCAGTGTAAAATATAATTTAGTATTGCAAATCAAACAGCATGCCTGTTAGGCCAGGAATCTGCAGTTGGCATCCTTAGGGTGAGAAATTGCTACTGAGTTCTTTTCACACAGCTATTAACTCAAGCCCAGGTTTGGAATTACTTCATAGCAGAAAGGATGGAGAAATATGGACATTTCACCACCCTCATTACATTCATCAATAACCATTCACCAGTTCATTTTAGGATGACCCAATCCCTACTAGGGCAGGGAATGCCCCCAGTATCATCTACAAGACCATTGTGAGGAATATCAGGCTATTTGGTATATGAGCTTGCTTAGATCCACTGCTGAGGAAGGGGATAGGGTTCTCTGTGCTGTGTTTTCAGAAACCTGTTATTGGACCCCGTCCCTCCTTGATCACAAAAACAGTCAGAGATTATCTGAAGTTGAATCTATACTATGTATCAGCCAGGTCAGGAGAGAGACCAAATGAACTCCTGGCTCAAGAGGTCATTCAATGGTTGATTCAATGGTTTTAGATTCAATGGTTTTTGAAAAGTATTATCCTATCTCTAACCTTTCCTTTTTTAGAAGAAGGTTGGCTGGTAGATGATGAGGACAGTGGAGAAAATGGTTTATCTAGACCCATTTCAGTTGGGTTTCAAGCTGGTATTTAATATCCATACAGCCTTGGTCACACTTAAAAGTGACTGTGGAATTATTACATGGAGATAGTGCATTCATTCTTTGTTCCCTTGATCGCTCAATGACTCAGTGGAAAGATCATGGTATCTTTCTGATTTGGTTCCAGGGGTTATGCACAGAGAGCACATTCAGAAAGTGAATGTTTTGGTTCAGGTCCCACCATTGCTCGTTTTAATCCCATTCACCTTAGTGCCAAAGATAATTCTCCATCTCTAGACTAAGAAATGAAATTACATTTATAATATTTTTCTCCATGTGAACCGCTTGAGTAATATCATGCAGAGTTCTTACTTACTAACCAGCTCATAGATACAGTTCTGTAAAAAGGAAAAAAAAAAAAAACCCTCCACCACCAAACAACCATTAACACACAATAATGGTAGTGGGCAGCTGAGGTTTTCTGCCCACATAAAGGAAAAACAAACTGGAAAATTATGCTGTGAACAGATAAGGTATTTTCTGTACAACAGGAGAGTGAATACACTACATCAAAAATCATCACCTAATGTTGTAAAATGGCAGTGTAATTATAGGGGAATTGACTTCATGTTTAGTGGTTACATCAAGTATAAAGTATAGTGGAAAGAATCAGTAAGATAGAGAAGAAAAAAGTGATATAATTATATATCCCCATAAATAGTCACAGGAGCCTGGCTGTTGTTTGGCTTCTTACTCCTCTGTTTCTAACCTTCAGTGGAGATTTATAAATGTCAGCTTTAACAGCATCTGTCCAGCATTCCTTGGTAGTAATTGTATTCACCATGGATGACAATATCTCTGCATCAGTGCAGAATATACGAGGCTGCAAGTTCTTTGTACCTTCTTCCCTTTGATCATTGCTTCCTTAAATAATATAAGAGATTGCCAAGGCTTAGCTTTAGTGTCTATTTATCACAAAGAAAGCTCCATTGCCTGCTACAGGCTTAAGCCAATGAATTCTGGTAGAGACCTATTTTTACTCTAAAATTATAGCAGTGTTAAAATACAGAATTAGTGGATTGCTATACCGCATGTTGGTGAAATGATATCTCCACTTTTGCAAAATAATCCTAATTATTAAATATAATTTAATCTAAGGATTAAATATAATCCTAATATTTAATTAAAATATTTTGATGTTTTAACTAAGTTTGTGTTTTCTTCAAATGGTGGTGTTTTAAGGATAAAGGATAGAATCTCTTATTTAATAATGATGTTGTCTAAATGACATTATTTTGAGCGTATCATGGCCTAGCTTGATTCTGGATCCACCTGACCTATTTTAAGAAGCAGCTGTTTACTTCAAGGACTTTGACAGAACAATTCTCTGTGTAAATTTGTCTATTTGAAGGCCTACCCAATGCAAGTCTGGATTAAAGAACCATGAGAAAGAAGAGCAGGGACTTTGAAGTCTGGTGCTTGAAAACTGACTCCAGCCAACACAAATAGTCTTCATAGCCCCAAGTGACCAAATGTATTCCATATAGTGTATATATCTACAATAACTACTTCTGAAATGCACGAATGCATTTATATATATATATGTATGTATGTATGTATGTATGTATGTATATGTATATGTATATATTTCTACTTCTTCTTTAGCAATATTGATTATCACAATCAGCTATCACAAAAGAGAAGCAGAACATCTGACAATCTTCAATGTCTTTGGGGTCAGCAATAGTTTACATGCATATACAGATCTGTATGTACTAGATCCAATTGAGGGTTTCAAAGACACTTCCTTGCAGAGAAACAGATTGACCAAGGGTGGGCAAAAAAGTAGCAGGAGAAGAATCACTTCCAACTTCTTGCCAACTTCCCCATTGAGTTTCATTGTAGGAATCTGGCATGGAACATTGGAAATATCCCTTCCTTTCCATTTCAAATTACATATTTTTCCCCCAAAAAAGATTGTAGGATTTTAATTAACATAGCATATGTAGGAGTTAAGTTTGGCAAAGCAAGGTATTTCTAGAAAAAAAGTCTCTTCCTATTGCATGATCTTGAGTGCCTTTTTGACATTGTCATAGCCATCCTTCTGACAAATGTGAACCTAATATCTACCAATCCAGATCAAAGTCTTATATCTGAGTTCCTCTTGACTTATCATAGGCATCTTGTATATAGCACTTCCAAGATTCCCAATAATCCATGGTAGTATTATTTAGATCTAGTATTACTCTATTTCTTGAAATTTGCAGCTTTCCCAAAAATAATTTTCTTCATCCGCCCCTGCAGTATATTTCCATGCCCAGAGATGCTAAGCCTGATGCTGATCTGATGATCTGATTTATTTTTGATTTGAAGGGCTAATGGTGATTGGAGCACAAGGGAAATCCAACTTTTCCCCTCACTCCCTGGATGTTTTCTGCAAATAGTAATAACTGGGAGAGGGAAAGTTGTTTTTGTTTGTTGGATAACTTCTACAGCACTTATGTTATGTAAATTACAAGGTCTCCCAATTTATTTTGATTTGACTTTGATTTATGACCTGATTTAGAAGGCATTAATACTGTAAAGCATGTAGACATATGTTTGTTCCTTCGTTTGAACGCCACATTCTCTACTTTTCAAGGGAGAAAGAGAAAGACAGACAGACAAAAAGAATATTGGTGCATCTTTTCTCTAACTTCTTCTTAACAGCTAGCTCTTTCACTACAAATAATATATCCAGTTATATAGAAGATCAGTTCAAGAGATATGTATATGGTGAACCCATAATTGTTAATTTGCAGCACGAAAGTTAAAAGATATATTTTAGGATAACTACACTGGTTTCCTTAAATGAGGGCCATTATTCATATATTTCTGAATTTCCACTGTAGTGAGAATGGCTCATGCAAATAAACAATGGCAGACTCTTTAGTATACTCATATGGCTGTTCTTTTATAAATTGTTTGTGCAATGTACAGTCAATAAATAGCAATGAATGAAACAGTGGGGCTCTGTGAATCTTCAAAGAGGATTTTACTTCAATCAAAGCATTCCACTAAACACAAAGCAACACAAAGCAAAGAAATGTGTGGCCCCACTGAAGGCCGCCTTAGAAGTGCTTTTCAGGGATGTTCATACCTGTACTGAAATGAAGCAATCAGCCAAACTGCTGCAACATAGTTTGGGGATGATAAAGGTAGAACAGCTTTTAATTTGACAACAGTAGGGTATCTGCAAGGAGGCGAGAAGAACAAATCGGATATCAGGGTGCAATTCGTAAGGGTTGCATATATGTCATCATCGCAGTTCTTTCTAGATACCTGGCCTAACCTTCAATCAAATAATTCCTTTGATCTCACACAAGAATGCTCTACAAAGTGAAGCATCGAAGCTTCACACAGGCCTACGAAACTATACTGAAGCAAAAGAAAAAGAAAAAAAAGCACTCTGATATCAAACAATGGGAAATGGTTTTAAAAATAAACATATGGCAGCTAAAGTACCTATATTTATTCATCACAGTTCTTTCCTGCATTCTCTTATACAGAGGTCAAATCCGTGACATTCTCTTCATCTGACTCATCATGCTGGGATCCTAACTTAGTAGAATCTCATCTCCAAGCCTCCTAAATCTAATTAGCTGCCTAGTGGCTTTCCACCAGGAAGGGTCAGAAAGATCCATTGTATATATAGTTTAAAGGCCCGAGCACTGAAAAATATTAATCGCCTTTCTAAACAGGTACTCGACACAACATAGAAAGCACAATCAAGGTTAATCATGTTACTCCTAACTGTTCCAAAATAGTACTTAAAATGACATTTTTTTGTTGAAAAGTCTTTGTGGAAGTGTCACTTGGTTTGCTATTTCTGCTACCATTATTATGGCTAACCTGATGACATTTTAGAGGTATCCTGATGACATTTAATTTGTATTGAAACAGTAGGACATTACTTTAAAAAAAGAGTCAAGATTAATTTCATGCCTTTTATTTGCCCCAAAACAAAGAAGAAATGTTTTGATTGATGGGCAAACAGAAATGAGAAATGGTAAGTTTATCATGGTTCATTAACTTTTAAGATATTGTTCTCTAAGGTAGCAGGTTTTTTCCCCCTTATTATAACTTCCCTTTTCAGTTTTGTTTGTTTAGGTAAGTATATAATGTGTCAAACCTGCTGTTTTGAGACATTTTAAAATCTGGTAAGTATAAGACTATGAGCAGGACATGATATTTTGTGGATCAGTAGGTCATCTGAAAGAGGCATGGGTACTGTAGTCCTTGGTTAACAATTGTAATTGGGACTGGAATTTTCATCACTAAGCAATGCAGTATAATGTCACATAACTATATTGATTAGTAACAGCAATCCTGGCAGTTCATGGTGCATTAAGAAAGATTTCATGTCATTAAACAAGAACCTCATCATAACTTTCTGCCAACTTCCAACAACTCAAGTCAGTGAGTAAGCCAGCAAGAAGTTACAAATCCCAAATGGCCTGCAAGGAGGCCAGTGAGTAGGTAACTGACTGCTGGCAGGTTACACAGGTGATCAGCATGGCTGGAGCATAGTAGGAATAGCTCTTGTCAGGTGGATAACAATGGATAACAATGCACAAGGACAGTGCACAAGTGACGCGCAGCTCTAGGCAGCCATTTTGACATTTATAGAATATCATGTTTTATGTTTTCAAGTGATAAACTAAAAGCTAGGTCCAGAATGGCGTACACTGGCAGCTTGAATTACAGATGCTGATTGTTGCTGCAACGTTTCTGGAAATGGACAGCCCAGTGAACATTGGACTGAAGAAATATGGCAGCATTATAGCTTTAGTTTTAAGGGGTAAAAAGAGCTGAGGAGTGGGAAATGATATAGGCATATGACATTATGCATGGTGTGGAAAAAAATCTTTTTCCATAACAGTAGGATTTGAGATCAAATAATGAACCTGATTGGTGAGCAAGCCAGAGCAGATGAAAGAAAATACTGTTGCACACTGAGAACTGCAAGATGAAATGTTAATCAGAACATACAACAGCTTTAAATGATGTTGGGATGTACTTGTGAAGGTTAACGCATGTGAGTACTAATGTTGGAAATTATATGTACTTCCTCCAATGTCACAAATAGTCAGCATTTCTATTCCAGTTCAAGAGAGAATGGAAACAATGCTCTGATTGTGGGCTTCTCATAGATCTATCTTTGGCCACAGCGGAGAACAGGTTCTCTAATTATTAACCAGTATAATTTTGGTTCCTGCTACACCTTAGTGATTCTGTCCTTGCGGAAGACTGGAGGTTTAACTGATTAGAATTACAAAGAATACAGGTAGCTAGTAGTTAATGACCATGCTGCTTAGTACAATATCACTGAAAAAGTAACCTTATAACTATCCTCAAACTTGATTTTTTTCAGCATATCTACCTTAAGTCATGTGACCACCATTTGGGCACTTCACAACTGACATGCATTTATGTCCATCATAACATCCTGCAGTCATATGATTGCCATTTGAGGGTTTCACAGCCAGTTCCATCAAGTAAACTGAATTGAGAAACCAGCAATGAGTCACAAGCTGCCACAAGGTGATGTCACTCTTAATGACCATGGGTGATTCGCTTAATGCGGTCCACAGAGCTGATATCATAAGTATGTCATGATCATGTGATGGATCACTTAATGACTACATTATTTAGCAATGCTAATCTCAATTGTGATTGTTCAACGAGGACTATCTGTACCCTGTCAGCACCCCACATATATTGACTTTTCAATTCCTACATGTGCAGAATCAGATTCAAAATGAGCAACGATGCTTCATATTCTGTGTGGCCATCTTCACTGTCCTTGATGGCACCTCCTTAAAAGAAGTCTGCCTGTTTCCAAGGTCACAAACAACTGCATGGCCTCAGATAATAATTCAGTTGAGTTCATAATGTGGATTAACAAATGCAATGTAATTCATTATGACTTAGCTGAATCAAACTGTTGCAACTGGTTCCTAAAGAATATTGGTGGAAAACCTAAAACTCATTGAAACAGTGATATCACTTTTGTTAAAACTCGCCTACTGCACACAACTACAGTTAAGTAGCAGCAATACTGAAATTCACGTGCACAAAACCACTAATTAATGTTACTATTCCATGATGCTTAGCCAAATTTATTATGCAGCAAATCATGACTACTATCTCAACAAAGCATCATGACTGTTGAAAATTAACAATACAAAACTGTGTATCACAAAGGAATCTTCGCAGTTTAGCTGCTCACTTAATAATATGTATAGCATGAAGAATGTCTGGTAGAAATAAAGTCCAATCCTCCCAGTTCTCCTTCCCCTGATGCTTGGAAATTTAATTGTTATTTAGCTTACACAGCAAGTACTTCTGCACTGGGCTTTTATGCACAAAAATTCATGGTATTTGATTTTCGATGCAACTGTTGTCCGTATGGAAATTGCAGATAGAAAAAAAAATGACCTTACACCTTGTTTTACATACTTTGTATCTGTACAAATCTATTGTTCTCCAGAATCCTGGCACATTTTTTTTAACCTCAGATAAAACTAGTCACTCAAGAACCATGTCATGAATGTGAAGGTGTCATCAGTATGCATGGCAAATCATATTTGGCTATGCAGTGATAAAAATGAAGATGAACAAAGACGTATCATCTGCACCAGCTCCTCTCTAGCTGTTATTTTTCAATAGAACTGTTGTAAGCTCAAAGAGGAGTACATTGGTGTTTGTGTATGTGTATGCCAATGAAGATGAATTCTTACATTTAATCAAATTCTAAACATTCCTTTCAGATGTTGCAAAGTGGGTAGCTTTTTTAAAAGAATAATTTTCCTTTGAAGCATTCTCTTCTCCAGATAGGTATTGCTCCTCCCCATTTCTTCATTTTATAGCAGAGATAACTTTGGCAGATGTTTAGGTGTGCTCTGTAGTCCTAGAAGATGGCCAATTGCTCCTGTCAAAATTCTTTCTTCAATGTTCTTAATATAGACTCAGGAGCTGCTAAACTGTCTGTTCACCTGCTGTGATTGCATTGTCTCTATCTATTTTTCAGCTTCTGTATTTCCTTGTAAACTATTTAGGATTACTTTACAATTAACATCAAAATGGATTTATTTTGTAACAACTGTTCATAACATACTGCAGACTAGCTATCTTTTTTAACCATAATATAGCACAGTTTTATAGAACTTCTGAACATTGCGACATTAAGATTGTAATATGTTGTTAAGAAACAGTGCCTATGGAGCTCTCCTGGGCACACACACACACACACACACACACACACACAGAGTGTATCACAGGTCATTAACAGAAAATAACCTACTGAGATACACCATTCTTGTTTACAGTGAGACACTGGTCGTGGCAGCAGGTATATAAAACATAAACTCAACAGGGAACACTGAACTAATAAAAAGACAAGGGTCTATAAAGCACTGAAAAATCCAAAGCCAACTGTGCAGGTAAGAATGAAATAAAACAATTTTTTTTTCTCATAAAGCAATCAAAACACAGACTTTTCACTAAAAAAATGAATCCTATCCCATACTGAGCTGGAATATTTATGGGTGATGTTTTTCACACAGGGCCAGCCCTTTAGAAATTCAAATTTGAGGAGCAGAATCCCAAGTGTGTAGCTGTTACATGTGTGAGAGAAAGCAATTTTAACCATCGCTCCCCAAGCCAGAAACAGTTTCCTATAGCTTCCAATCACTGAGAGGGCCACAGAAGCAAAGCTCTGTGAAGCAAAGCTAGGGAGCCATCTCACTATGTTGCTTTGTGAAATATCTTTGAAAGGATGACCAGCTTTCAGTGAAGTGAATCACCTTTTGAAGTCTTGCAGAGGCCTAACACTTATTCTACCTATTTTTCCTTCTCCTTCTTGTTTACGTGTACCTAGGAATAACCTACTCTGGAGAAATAATTTCCAAGAACTATCAAGGAATTTACTTTGGAATATAAAAAGCTGTTCATAGCTTTGAAATATACTGAGTATGGAAAAAGTAAGCTGGATGTGTCCTTGGTGTGCAGGGACTGAGGTGTGAAAGAAACTTGTGAATTGCCAGAAAAGTAAAAAAGAGGACTGCTAGAACTGTATTGTTGACTTACATCAAAGGTGAGTTATCAGTTTTAGCCCATGTGTAGCCTTCAAACCCTTTTCTGTGTCTCACAGAGGTTCCCCAAAATATTTACAGTGACAAAGCATCAGTCAACAGTTTGGTTTGAAATAAAATATTTATTTCAGCATAGTTCTTCAGAGAGAACTATGCTCCTAGGAAACATCTCCTTAAACTCCTGAAATTCTAAATTCTAAGTAATTATGAATCACCACTCTCTGACCCTGAAGTCTCAGCTACTAAAAATAATGCTTAAAAAAAGATTGCCTAAAGAATGACTATCATTTGTACTGTATTTTCTCTGAATGGCTTAAGGGTTTCTGTTTCCTCACATTCATTTTTTTTTTGTTCAGCAGTAAAATATTTAGCTTCAGTTCCTGGCTTTTCTTTTGGTCTGATTGTTTTTTGGTCAAGCAGGTATCATGTACCAGGTATTATTTGGTTGCTCAAGCTGCATATCTCTGATTTAAGGTTTGCTAGTTCAGCATTCTAAATTTTAAGTTTGGTATCCGGAATATGAAAAATGAACTTTACTACTGACACTGGCTTGTATCTTATTAGTGAAATCCATTACTGAATTTCCAGTGAATAACTACTTAATACAGTAGAAATGTTTCTGTCTGAGAAATTTTTAATCTATTTTCTCTCTACTCTCAGTGAAAATGTGCATGGTTATAACCCTGACCTCCGGATAGCCTGATCCCAAATGAGGGAGTCAGACTTGCATGGGACATAGATTTTCAGAGTCATCCCATTACAGAAGCAGGATTATCTCTGAAATTGAAGGAATCAAAAGGGATCCAGGCTATTTGATTTGCAAGTGGAGCACAGCTAAAAAGATTGCTGGGATTGCCATCTTCACCAGGCCCTTGAGCTTCAAGAGTGCTGCTGCTGTTAAAGCGTTTCCACAAGACAGGTTGCATAATGTTGTGTTTTGTCCATATAATTTCAGCTTCTGAAGTAAACACTATCTCTGTGCCTACCCGAGCGATGGCATTAGGCAGTAACCTAAATCAACATTAACAGTCTCTGCAGCTGTCAGGTGTACTCCTGGGCTGTTAGACTAAGTTGACATTTCCCCTTCTATGTATGCTTCCACGCAGGGCCATGCTGGGTCTTGGCTGTTTTATTTTGTCTTTTCATTCTTAGTATCAACTCATCTTATGTTGCTGTCAACAAAACTATGGGAGAGAATCATTTGCATCATATGCAGATAATGGTGAACAGCATCACTAGAAAGGAACTTGATTTCAGGATAATCTCTCTCTCTCTCTCTCTTTTGCCGCATAAGCCTGGCTATCAAATAGTCCTTCCCTAGGCTTAGATTGATTTTGCATTTTGGTTGCAGAAGAGAATGGACTCTCAGATTTGGTGTTGAATAACTAAAATTTGTTTGGATTGACTCCAGGTTGATCCACCTCATCAATCCAATCCAATCCAATTTCATCAATCATTAAAAATGATTCAGAAAATCAGATCAATTTAGTATGATTTTCTGAAGCTGTTAAAAAAAAAGGTGGGGGAGTTTTGTGAATATACAAGCTCTCTTTCAAATCACCAAATTCATTTGGGGGAAGTCAGTGCAATATGATTTTAATATGCAGCTCATTCAATAACACATTTGGGTTGAAAAGCTTTCAAATTGAATCTCTGCGTTTGATATTTATATAACTACAACAACTAACATTATTTTAAATATTCAAATATTAGAAGGGGAGAGATAAATCCACAATCTCTTTTTTTCAACTTTGCACAATAGTTATTTGTTGTTCTACGTTGGATTCATGGTACATTTTCTGCTTCAAATCAATCCTTCCCTTTATCAAAGCTCCCCTTTAGATCAGGTTTGCAAAGCAGAGTAGTCTTCTTATCTCCAAGAAGGAAGCAGAATGACCGTTTTCTTTTGCTTTACTCTTCATTGTGCTCTTCCCAACATACCCCTGCAGAATTTGGAATAAAGTTTAGAGGTACCTTCCTCTTAGGAGTTTCTCAGAAATCTGAGAATTTCTTCCACAGTACTGGATAAAAGGCTTTCAGACTGCAAAGCTTTAAGAAATATGATGGGTGCTGGACAAATCACCTGAAGGCAAGACAAGAAGCAATGAATGGAAACTAATCAAGGAGAAAACCAACCTAGCACTAAGGAGACATTTCCTATCAGTTAGAACAATTAATCAATGGAATGATTTGCCTCCAGCTCCAACACTGGAAGTTTTTAAGATGAGATTGGACAACAATTTGTCTGGAATGGTACAGGATTTCCTGCTTGAGCAGGGCTTGGACTAGAATACCTCCAAGATCCCTTCCAACTCTACTATTCTGTTACTCAACAGACTGAAGTCTTCCAGGATGGACAGCTAACTCTATAACAATGGCCTGTTGCATTGCAGTTCAGCTACTGGCTAGTCTCTACCTCTCTGTTTCACTCACATTTGTCATTTGACAATGTTTCATTCTAAATGCATTATCCTTGAACCCTAATGCGGTTCTGAAACCTAAGTGGAAATTTTTAGTTTCCTGTTTGACCGGCCTTGGTTTTAGTTAGATTTCTGAGCTAAGAGGGCAGAAGGTGCTGTTGTGTATTTCCCCCCCCCCATTTACCTCCCTTGCTGCTCCCACTTGCTGATTTAAAAAGTCATAAAAGGTTAATTCTCTTTAGGTGTTTTTTTTTCTTGTGATTTCATCCAAATGAAAATATCTAGATCTTGTAACTAGCTAAAGAATGACAAGACGACTCTTACAATGTCCCCTTGACCATCTCATACACAAAGATAAGTTTAAAAAAAGATTTCACAGTGCATTAATGAGGATTCCACATTAAAACAATTTCTTTTCCGTCATCTAGATGAGGATTTTAAAAAATGTGAAACTAGAAAATCTTTTGCAGAGCAATAATCAACAACCAATCCTCATACTATTTTTACTTTCAAACCAGTTTTGTTGGGGCTGTGAAATAAAATGGTACTTTTCCAACTCAAATCAGATGGCAGCCTCTAATTTACTCTACATGTTTTCCATTGCTTTTTCAAAGCTCGTATATGTTTCATATTTTCAAGGAGACATATATTTTTTTAAAAAATAAGCAAAGACCAGTCCAATATTTTCAGTTCAGTTGGCAAGAATACTAATTACATTATCACATATTCAGCAGCATTCAGCAAAGTTATTTATTCATTTGTCCTCAAGGCCTGAGATGCCTAGCAGGTCAATTCCAATAAGCAATACCTTGTGAGCCTCAGCCAATACACAGATCATTAGATGTGGAGCTGTGTGAAAAAATATTACACAGCAGAGCTAAACCTTGGAGATTTGCCTTTCTGACGGCTTTGTGACTGAGTGAGGAAATTTACTTGTTGCCATAAGGCCAAAAAACCCCCAAAAACTCCTCCACAGAAAATGTATAAAACCTTTGTTAAAAAAAAAGGTGGGAAAATAAAAAATGAAATGATTCTCTCTATATATGTTAGATGGTAAATTTAAATGTAAATTCTTAAAGGAGAAGTAAGTTATGGGAATCAATATTTAACATTTAAGAGCACATTTTAATCAAAAGCACAATTGATGATGAACCTAATAGCATGGAACAGAAATAGTTCAAATACAATATTTGATTGTTACAACACAGAAATGAAATAGGTTTCAAACATTGATTATATATAGTTGTATTCACCAAGTTAGACAAGCATTCTAGTTTCAAATGACTTGCCTCTTGAAAGAATCCATCTTTTTTGCTCTGTTTTTTGTTTTAGAACCTTAATGAGTTCATTTCTGTCTTCTGAAGTGGCATCATTGGAAAGAAAAAAAAAACCCTACCCTAGTGTTGTTTAGATTTCATCTTGAAGCATATGAATTAAGAGTTCATATTGGAATGTTTTGCTAACATTGCATTTTTGTTGTGTTGTTCTCATCTCAAAAGACATAAAATAGATTTCAACAACTTGGCATGGTCTTAGCTTCAGGCTCTGAACTAAATATTACAAATTCAATACTTAATAGCCATCCATAGACCTGGAGACCCAAAGGTATCTGGAGGGGAGTATCAAAATCTTTAGTGTGGCAGGCCTGGTATCACAAACAGAACCCACTTTCTTGAACGTGCAGATTAAAGAGGCAGGGCTTTGATTATGACATTCTGATCACCACCCTGTAAATTTTAACTGATCCAACCTCTGCACCCATCCATATGAGAACCTCTAGTGTAATTGCTTAAAACAACATTGAGATAGATAATAGATCTGAAAATCCATAATGTCTGTTATGCATTTTTAATCAGTATAAAACTATTTAAAACCATAGCTGCATCGATCTTTCAAAAGCTTTGTCTTAAACTGAAAATTACACCAAAGAATTATAATGCTTTATGTGACAGAAGAGAGGGAAAGTGCTAAATAAGAAACATAACATTAACTATCATTAAAATTCTATTTGAAGGTTATTTAAATTAAAATTATTTTTCCTTAACATTTTTATACCTTTGCTATATCCTAACTTTTTAAAAAAAAAATGTGGTTTCTGGAATTCTATTCAAAGATTAGTTGCTATCCACTGCCCAAAATTATTATGCCGCCAGAGTTTTAAATCTATTATCTATCTGAATACATCACCCATCTCTCTCCCTCTCTCCCCCCTCTCTCTCATTCTCTCTCTCTCTAAAAAAAGTAAAAATAGAATAGAATAGAAAGAAAAAAGCTACAAACAAGTAGCTCCCAATCTTCTTTACAGAAATGATATGTATAATACACTTACCTCTTACTTTACAGTTGCATCATAACTTTCTTTTTTTATAATCTATCCTGACTAATCATCAAAACCATAAACCATAAATTATTTTTTTCCACAAGGGTCCTCAAGGGTTTTCCAGTCAGCTATAAACATATTCTCTTTTCTCTGATAAATAAATAAATTTAGCCACCTCAACAAGTTCTACTATGTCAGCCTTATAAGGTAGACCACACAGAAAACATGATCAGTTAAACTAATTCTACTTTATTGTAAAGCTACATTAACAGAATCTTGCAAGTTTGAAAGTGCAACTCTCCTGCCATCTCCTTTACAGCCTGAGAAACTAAGAAGGGTCCTTTCTGTGGTATATTCTGTCTCTATCTAACCATTCACTAGGCAGCATCTCTGTCCCTCTCCCAAGACCTTTTCTACATACCATTACATAACATCTTCACTAATAAGATGATGATGATGATGATGATGATGATGATGATGATGATGATGATGATGATGATGATGATGATGATAATAATAATAA
>JANHFL010003256.1:57284-71881 GCA_032468155.1 Oxyrhabdium leporinum | reverse complement strand
TATTAAGGAAAGTGGGGGTTGTTTTCTGCCTCTAAAAACATGTTTCTCCATTTCTCCCTTTGGGAAATATAATATTCTGCCTTTTTTAATATTCCTCAGAATATTTCATTCTTCTGGTGGGGATGGGGTTGGCTTCCCACTGTATGAAATCAGCCACAAATAATAGATTGATACATATGTCCACAGCCTGTAAGAGGTATAGTTATTTTTCCCTGAGTAATTTGTCATGAAGGATGCAATTTCAAATAAGAGTGAGAGGTCCATTCTAAATAAAACTGAGATAAGGTCCATTTTAAATGTGTTTTGTGGCCATGTTCTTTTTTTTGCCTTAAACATTTTTTGCTTTAAGATTTTTTTTAATGTTTAAAGCATGAATATGGAAAAGCACAAATATCTTTTATTAATCAAAGTGGTATATGCAGTTGTTGGAGGGACTTTGTTTCCCCAATTGCATCTGTCCATCCCACCAGATCCAGTATTTAGGGAGTTTGTAGGCCTTTTCAGCTGTGACACCAGCATTGTGGAATATTCTTCTCCCTCAGTTGTGGTTGGTGCCATTTGCTCTTGACTTTTCAAAGAGCCCTCAAAACCTGACTGTGCCATCAGGCCTGGGAACCCTAGTGAACTAATGAACTAATGAAGTGGCCCTAGTATTATTAAGATCCCTTCAGCCATTATTTATTTTTTAGCTTTATGTTTATAGAAACAACAACATCTACCTATTCTAGTCTTTGGGAAGGATAATAGGTGAAAAAAAATTCAAATTCCAGTCTTAACATCTGGCTGGCTGTACTACTACTTAACTACTGGCTGGCTGTACTACTACTACTACAACCACAATAACAATAATAATTGCAGCTTCCTGCAATAACACCAGCAGAACTGCAAAAAACTGTGTTACTTGGAACATCATATACTTTAAGAAGATACTTGGTTGATACCTAGGGCGCTGGCAGCAACCCGTATCAACCATTAGCACCAGTCAGTGGTATTTGTGATACACTTTTAAATGTTCAGTTGACCGAGTTTCATGTTTAATTAATAAAAGAGATAACATCATCATCATCATCATCATCATCATATCTGTCTTCCCGAGGTCTCACTAGATAAAAATGTCAAATCCAGTCAAGACGTCTGGCTGACTATGCAAATGGCCACAATAACTATAGATATATAGTAATTCTATATATAGAATTTTGTGCATTGACAAAATTTACATCTGTTAATTCAAAAGCAACACTTCTTGGATCTGCACATATACTATGCTGACACATTATGACATCCTAGGTTCTTGAAGGCCAATGCCAGCTAAAGAACTAGCAGCATATTGTTGTGAATAGATAATAATATCTAATTAATAGTATGTATTAATTATATTTTTTAACTTTGTTACATGGTGCCCCAAGTCAGTTGTATTCTGAGAAAGGTGGCTATAATAAGTTGAATAAATAAATATTTTTACTTCTATGGAATGATGAGTCAGTGTGATCTAAGATACTAGCCTAGCCTAGAACCTCTTGTCTTGTTTTGGATATCTGAATTATATTTCTCATCCATATCATAGCAGCTACAGTTTAAATTGGGCATATCTTCACTTCAGTGTTCTTTATACAAGCATCAAATATAAAATGATCCTCCATATTCAGACCTTACCATGTGTTCAGTGTAATAGTCCTCCAATGTTGCTAAGGTCAATGTAGAGTGAAAATGACAGATGAGATTAACTTAGACCTAGTCCTTAACTCCAGGAATGTCAGGATAAGGTGAGTGTCTCAGAAGTTAAGCATGAAATTGAATAGAGAACTGTGCTTCATAAATGGTGACCCAAGGATCATTTGACTTCATTACATGATGCTCTGTACACTGTCATGTGATTTGGCCTTCCTTGGACCATTCGACCATTCTATTAAAAGGGCTTTCAAGGCCAGATAGATTTTTTCCTAGGCCAAATGTAAATGAATGTCTTTGCATTGGGGATCAGAATTTTCATATTGCTAGTTATATTGTGAGGCATACATTAACCATCAACTAGAATCTAGGAGATTTTTTTCCTTGTAATATTTGTAATGTTCTTTAATTTTTTTTCTTCTGCTTTTCTCCAAAACATACATGCTTCTCAGTATATCAGATTTTCTGTAACATGGACGTTTTAGTTTACTTATCCTTTAGTTAGGACAACAGTTATACGGAAATATACTGACGGTCATTAATAAATAATTAAATTAACATGTTTCTATTCAAATACCATATTCAGAAGTAGCTATAGATTCTGCTAAAATGAGATACATTGCCATGCAAATAGGCAGGCTGATTTATCTTGGTCCGCTTACTACCTCTGATTAGAAGAAAGTTTGGAAAACTTAATATAAGAAATAATAAGGAATGTTCAATCGATGCTACAAGAGCACAAATATCAACACTAGTAATTTCAAAATGATAGCATTAAATTTAGGAGTTTCTACTCTCTAGATTACCTGTCCATGGCTGAGGAATCTTTATATCCATCTAGCTAGCTAATTTGCATGCTACCCAACTCCCAAAAAGCTGGGTTGAGCAGCTCATAACAACTAAAACCGGAAAAATACAATCAATAGCAAGTTAAAAATAAAATGACAAGAATAATTAAAGCAGACAGGAACAAAGAGAATTAACTGTTCCTTGCCTGGGCAAAGAGCAGATCTTCAAGGTCCTTTTAAATAACAGGAGAGTGAAGGTCATCCAGAGCTTGGGGAACATCTTTCCAGAATTCAGATGTTGCTACGAAGGACACATACCTCCAGCATCCTGATAAATGGTATTGTTTAGCTGAAGGCATCCAGAGTGGACCAATCCTACAAAAAACAAATTGACCAAAGAGATAGTCATCCTTCAAGTATCCAGGCCCTATGGATACATGAGAGTCAAGTATCCTATTTATTTTTTTCACTTATAAAGCAACAATCAGGACCTTGAATCATACCCGAAACAAATTGGCATTGAGTGCAGGTCACAAAGCAGTCGTATGACATGGACATATTAACCCTAACCCTAACCCATCTGTAAATGCCTGTGCTGATGCATTCAAGACTATTAAAAGTTTTGGCGTAGTCTTTAAGGGCAACCCTATATGTACAACATCACAGTAGTCCAGTCATCAGATGACCTAAGCATCACTGACTGACTGAAGAGCACCGTGACCAAAGGAAGAGCACACCAGATGAAGTTCTGCAAAGGTCTTCCTAGGTCACAGCTGCTATCTGCTCTTAGAGAGCAGGACTATAGATTCTGAGATTTATTTGCATAAGGAAGTGCAATCTCATCCAAATAAAAGATGGGGTATTCTGGGTGACTCACAGCCATTCAGTCTCCATAGGATTAGTTGCAGACAGTTTCTTCCTATCCAGTGAGACTGAAGACAGATTGACTTGGCCACCCCATGGTCAAAAGAGAGAAAATTGTGCAATGAACACTAATAATATTATTACATAACTATAATAATAATAAAACTGGTTCATTGATGCTGCTATTTCACATGATGCCTAATCCAGGCTAAATATCTGCCTTATAATAATAGCCACTGTGAAGATCGCTGATAGTGAGATATAATAGGTGTAATAAAGAAAATGAAAAGTAAAGAAAATAAGTAAAATTTAATGAGGTTTCCATTACCTAATCTGTGTCATTTATAGAAAGCACTTTATCTCTTTGTTAAAAGCTTTTCTAAAATAGTGATATAAACATGCCAGAATTCAAACTATATATAAATATCTGGATAATGAACTATTAATTCAAACAATTTCAAAGTATATATGAACAACCATGAAATCATGCCTATTTCTAGTAATCTTCAAACTGCTTGGATTTACATTCATTTTAAAAAGATATTCCATATGTCAGGATTTTTTCTTTGGTTCACATTCATAAAAACTACATTTGTAAATTCCCAAGTTACAGTCCAAGATAGATTGTTGATTCTTCTTTACTCAGCAGGAATTTAAAAACAATCAAGTTCATTCTGTGCGAAGTTTTACATAAACTAATCTAATTTCGGAACCCATTTGTAACTGAAAGGTGTCCCAAATCCTCATCTCCCAAAATTTGTGATTCAATGCAATACTGCAACAAGAAAGTATACAGGAAGCATATAAATTAGGAGAATGTATGTGCAAATATGTGTTATATTGGGCAAAGGAACTTTCAATTAGCTATACAAAATTGATACGTTAGGAGAAATATCATTTTGGGGGGAAAAACAATGCCAAAACTTGTGTATTCTAGAAAAAAAAAAGAATGAAATCGAAAATAATTTTGTTTTTATTTCTAGTTACAGGTGGGTTTTTATTTGCTAATAAATGAAAATTCTGACTCACTGATATTTATCATTTCATTATCAAATTTAGTAGAATTTATCCTTTTTCCATTTGATCTTGTTAAAATGGGGGATTGAGGATCTGTAACCTTTAGTATGTTGAATTCTAAGATATACCACACAGCAATATCTGGAGGGATAAAGGTTCCTCAGAATGTTACACCTACTTGTGTCTATGGCATTTCTCTATTGTCACAATATTAAAAGAATCTTAATTTTAAAATTTGGGGAAATAGAAGTGAATCAAAATTTTGGCTGTACTGGGTATTTTGAAGAGACTTTTTTTTTCAGAATGAACAAATCGTTCACCCTGTGTATCATGTTGGTGACAGTAATTTGAATTGTCTAAGCCACACCTGACTTAAATTAAGCTCTTCTGATAGCATATGGGCTTCCCTTACTTGACAGATGGATGTTGATATTGGATGCAATGAAAAAAAATACAATTAAATAAGTTGACTTCTCACCTCAAAACTGATGTTAAAAATACTTTCATAATATCCCTTTTTATTTGAACTTAGGTTTCCCAAGGAAGCCATAGATTATGTAATATAAAATTATTCTGGTGTTCTTAGTGCTTTCAGTGTTTGTTTGTTTGTTTGCAGATGTTTCATTAGTAGGCTAGGTAACACCATCAATATATGGGAGAATAGAGTTTGCTGGTTGCTTATATATAGTTGTGTGCCCTGTCAGTCTTGGTGGAGATACCAACCTTCATTAATGGTTGACATTAAAGAGAATTGTTTCTCCTCTGATTGTTTGTCTTGTGCTGTTACCTGTTTCTCTGGATATTGGTGGCAGGGAAAGATGTGCTTTGAGTTGTTTACTTCTTTCCTTGATTTTGGTATGTAGATGGGATTCATTGGTATGTGTTTGTTGACAGATGCTTTGTCAGAATGCCAAGAACTGCTAATGAAATTGACCTTTTTTTAGGCAATCCATTGTGGTGCAAAAGCACCATATACAAGAGTTACAAATGGCTCTACTTAAAGTAATACATGTTCTTCAATAGCTTACTGTCAGGATACAATCATGAAAGTTTGTTCTATGCATATTTCAAGTAACTTCAGGAAAGCCATTTAGAAACATAATAATTGTATAATATTGTGCTATTTTGAAAACTAAACTTTTTGATTATTATTATTATTGATTTCAAGCACCAACATTTTTAATTTAAATGCAAATCTGTTCAACTTTAGCTTTTGTATTTAGAAGCACAGTCTCTTCTGAGCTTTCCTTCCCACCGTCAGAAAACAGTATGCTCAGAGAAGTTGAATCAATATCAATTTACCTTGCTGTATTGTGCTAGCACCCATCCTTAATACGTGGATTATGCCTTTTTCTCACACTTTGCTATCCATTCTGAAAATCTTTTCACTGTAGAAATCACATCTGATGCTGCTTGAACTTCAACACAATAATCTGTGTCTACTCGAGACTAATAAGAATGAAAGGTAATAAAAACTCCACCCCAGTAATATAAAATTGAAAAGGAAAGAGATACTTTGAGAAATTTAAGGAGCCAATCAGGCTATTATTAACCTAAATACTTCAGTTAATATTTAAAGTATACATTTCTTATTCCAAAAATCATTTGGCAACTAGCTTATTTTTACCTTGTGTTGAAGGTATCATGAAACATAGCTTTGATATATTTCCATTATGCAGATATTTGTTTCTATTTATTTAAAATATGTTAATAGTGCCCTTCATATTTTCAGGACCATTGATAATAACAAAGAAAAACACAATAAAACCTTCCATATTCATGAGCAGCTTTCATCCTGGTACATTTTTAGCTTATCGGCATTCTACCCCAGTCCAGCAATCTCTTCTAGACAGCTGTCTGAGAATTATGGAAATTATTCTGCAACATAACTCATAGGTTCTGGGTTGCAAGCAAGGTCTCCCATGAGTCACAGAGTTCTAAACCTCAAGCCACAGAATAAGTGGATGTATAAATTATTTTATTATACTTATTTGTACCTCGCTTTTCCCCTTGTAAGAAAAAAAATAAAGCAATTCACATGATTTTAATAGAGGAGTTCAAAAGGAACAGCAGAATAACAAAAGCTAAGAAGAACAATGCTGCATTGCATATATAATATTTTGGTTATCCCATTAACCTCAAGATAGGCAGACATTACAGAAATGAATATCAGTATATATGTGTTGATTTTGATCAGTATCAGTGTTGATTTTGATGATAATGGGGACCTGAGTAGATCTTTTCTGGAGAAGAGCCTTATGAGGTGCAATAGAATTTGCTCTGAGGAAAACCATATAGTATATTGGTTTGCAGACCAGAGTTTTCCAAGATATATTTGTTCCTCCATCATTAGCTAGCTTGCTACCTCAAAATTTCACCATCATTTTTCTCTTCTGTATGATCACTGCAGGCCTAAATTGCCCCTTCTCCTCGTCATAACTACTGCTCTGATTTCTACCCATGCCAGGAAGCTAATTTATGCTTACCCCACAAATTATATAGGGACAACAAGGGAAGAGCAGATAACTTTCTTCTGTTTCCTTCCTATTAAAATGCCATTCAAAGTTCCATTCCTGAATGGTAAATGAATCAACATCTTTTATAACTTCTCTGGGGATACACCATTGCTCACCAAGTTGTCACTTTTAATTTGGAACTAGATATGTGGACTTCCTGGAGTCTGTAGGCTCTTGGACAAGTCTTCTCATTGTGTCAACCCTGGTTGCTAAATGTTAAACTATTTTTTTTTTAAAAATAGTTCATACAAGCTGGACTTAATCGGCTAAATAACATACCAGTAACACCAGAATAACAGTCATCACACATTATATTTAGCCTTAACGTAATATGGAATGGATTTTCCTTGGGATGGAGCAAATGGATCTGAATCTACTCAATTTCCATTATGGGTCTCATTTAAGTGCTGGTCCCAGTATATTTCTTTGTAGCTTGGGAGAAGGAAGAAGAACTTTCATTATTTTACAAAATACAAAAAACATATATAGGATAGAGGAGAGGATAACAGTGGATTTACTGACTGACAAATCTGCCCTCAGGTAAGAATAATCCTTATAAAAAAGGCCACTGTTGTTTATCCCATTGTTTGCCCATTGTTTGCAGAGTCACATTGTTTGCAGAGGACTATAATTTTTATCTATTATTTGCTGTGAAGAATCTTGCATACATATTGCCAATTTCTTGTCCTGATGATTTTGATTTATTTTTGTTTTTGTCCAAATTTTATTAGCAGATCACTTATTTAATAAAAATAATTTAATAAAGATTGGTTAAGATGTTGAAGCAATGATTAAAAAAAAGATAGTAAGATTACTTTGTTGTAAATCTCCTTAGCAAAGTTTGATGGCAGAACCTTTATAGCTTTAGGATTTTTTTAGGAATAATACAATAAGTATTATTGTTCTGACTATAAATATATTGTGGTATATATCGATTTTATCTCTTTCTGGAATTTTATCTGTTTTTAGTTTTAATTTTTATTGTAGTTGGATCATGCTCTAGGGGAGGTTACCTTATAAATATTTTTTTGTTTGTTTCTAGACAGCTGAACTAAATGAAAGAGGAAAAGTTACCAAGGTTTTTCAAGAAAGGGAAGGAGGGAATTGCATCTTGACATTCAGTTCTGTCTTTACATGAAGACTGGCATTTTGTGCAGCAACTCTGGCTCTTCTCTGTACTCACAGATTTTTTTTCTGCATCTATTTATTAAATCCCACTTTTACACATATACTGTATACTATATCCTAGTTCAGCTTTGCCAGCTCTGCCAACAAGTTCCAATAATGTGGAATTTGAGATTCTTTTCTAAGTTTCATTTCTAGGGGAACACTGAAGTTCTACATGAAAAATTCATTTGAAGCTTCATACCTATGATATTTATTTTTACTATGATACCCATTTTCACAATGAACCAAATACATTTTCACATGTTCCAAGATAATTTTGATCCCAGGACAATTGAAATACTTGTCAGAAATGTAATCTATATAAAGAAAAATGGATCTCTAATTATATGTATTATAATAGATTATTGTTTCCTATAGATCTATTGCATAAGTGTATATCAGTAAATGCAATATTACTGTTATGCCAGCAGACTGAGTGAAATTTAAACCTATTTTGTTCTGTGCTCTCTTCTCTAGTTACTTCTAGAAATAATATTTACTAGAATGATTATTTTATTACTTTTATGAGTAATTGGGCAGCATATCTATATCTATATAATCTGTTTTTAAGAAAAGAAAAAAAATACATGATTTTTCTAGGTTCTGCTTAAAACCGACTCCAAAGGAAACCTTGACACATGCACAAAAACCAATTGCTGGCAAATCAGCTTTCTTTACTTTTGCCCAGAGTTCATAATACTATATGCCACTTCATTTCAACCATTCATTTTCTAAGTCTCACCATTCACTCTATCGAATAACCTAAAGCTTGCCCAATGTGATTTGAAGAGTTGCTGAATAAAGACAAAAGGAGGAAGCAATGAAAACAACACACCATTTGTCCCAAAGGTACTTTTTTCAAAAGGTCAATCAAACTTTCTTTATTTTGCTTGAAAACACTTCTCATCCAAGAAGCTTCTTCAGTTCTGATTGAAGCTTTTGGGATGAGAAGTTAAAAGTCTTTAAGCAAAACAAAAAATAGTCCAGTTACCTTTTGAAAAAGCACCTTTGGGACAGCCATCACCTGGCTGACTGAGAATCTCCATAGACACCACACTCCATAGACACCACACTTGAACATGGGGAGTTTGCATTGTGATGCCATTCCTGCCATTTTATCTTGTTGGAATTTTCATCTCAAGATGCTAAACTAAAAACAAATGGACAACGATTGTGACTTACTTTTCAAAGCTGGTGACTCACTTCTCAGAGGAACAGAATCAGAAAACGGCAAACCAAACAAGCTATCAAGGGAAGTTGTATGTTGTTTTTCAGGTGCAAAGATTAAAGATGTGACAGAGAGGTTTACCTAACTAATCAAGCATATTGATTATTATCCCTTTATCCCCCTTCACACTGAGATAGACAATACCAAAAGAAAAAAAGAGTCTGAGGAAAAATACTAAGGTACAACAAGGAGCTAGGCAAAAACCTTAGGATCACAGATGGTATTTTCATCTGTACTTCCAACCAAAGAGCAATATTCAGTGAAGGAACAGAGGATGTCAGTGGTCAATCACTGTGCTATCAAGAAAATTGAATTGAATTGAGCATGATCTACACTATCTACATCAGGGGTGTCAAACTCACGTCACGGCGGTGTCACGTGATGTATCAGGACTTTTTCCCCCTTTGCTAAACTGGGCATGGGTGTGGCCAGTGCCTGGCACGTCCGGCCCACAGGCTGGGAGTTTGACAGCCCTGATCTACATGATAGGCTTATGAAAGGAGTTAGGCTCCTTTCACAAGGACTGGGAAGGGTATGTCTGAGATATCATCCTCAGATCATAACCACATTCATTAAGGTAAATGAAGAAACATCTTGAAATAGTTAAGGCAACAGGCTAGAAACAGGAAACTATGAGTTTCTAGTCTCACATTTAAGCGTGAAAATTAATTGGGTGACTTTAGGCAGGTTACTGTCTGTCAATCCAGCACATCTTTCAGGATTGTTGTTGAGGGAGAAATAGGGAGACTTACTAGATACAGTGCATTCGCCACCTTGAGTTATTGGGTATGGTTTTTAAAAAAGTAAACAAAAATATGGCTCATTAGTAAAACATGAGGTTAGCCTAGGAAAACATGAGAAAGAAATTCAAGATTGTCCCACCATCACAAGGGGGAAGGGGGAAATGCTGCCATATTTTCAAGCACCTGTTTTTACAGACTATATTAGTAAAGAAGAGCTCTAATATTTCTTACGATATTTCTTTGATGACTTGATCTACCCCAAAGAGCTGGCAATATATAGAGATGCAGCCTACATGGCTGAAAATATTGGATATCCTTGGTTTAAGGTTTGTGTCTAGGTTTGATTTTAATTACAGATTTTCTGTTCTAATCAATTGCTATTATTCCTTATTTTTCTTTTCAGAATTTCAAGAAATAACTCATTATTTCACTTTAAGTACTCACAAATTAGTAATAGAATGCTACTAGTAGTGGTTTGGGCTACATGCCCAAACTGAGAAAGTAATGTTTTATCCCAATTAGCAAGTTTTTTGATATTAAAAAAGCCATAAATTGTATGACTCAGTTCTGAAGTACATATTATAAACTAAATCCTTTCATGAAAATGTTTGATTTGTAATTGATATTTGTGTGCTGCATGGTTGTTTTTTTTTAAAATTGTAGATTGTTTCATTAAAAAAATCAGAAATCTTTATACATATTTTAAATGAAAATAAGGATAATTCAGTTTTGGACTAAGGAAAATTTTCTAACTATGTATCATTTTTTATCATTTCAGAAAAATGTAAAGCACCTTTGGCTGCTTTCCTATCAAGAATTAAGATACTGTGATTTATTTTCTCACAAATGTGCACAGAATTGTTCAATCAGTTTCATCAGTGGGTTTAATGATCCTATTTCACCTGTTCAGGTGGTCTCATATAAAAGCA
This sequence comes from Oxyrhabdium leporinum, assembly GCA_032468155.1. Lineage (NCBI taxonomy): Eukaryota > Metazoa > Chordata > Lepidosauria > Squamata > Cyclocoridae > Oxyrhabdium > Oxyrhabdium leporinum. Next base: position 60,961 of record JANHFL010003256.1, on the reverse strand, counting down.
TTGTTCCTTCTAGTCAAGCACAGCCTGGCCAAACTTAGCACCAAAAATTCATATAGAATCACCAACCTTCCCTGGCTATTGAATGCTGCACTGAACCTTCACCTTGGGTATTTGGAAAGACTGCAATATTAGACAACTAGCCTTAAATATACTATAAAATAAGAATAGGTAGAAGTTCAATCACACTGCATGGGAAGTATATAAATTATTTTACTGGAACCTATGCCAAACTCAAAATTGTCAGAAAGAGATGAAGCAAACTTCATTTAAGTATATAACAATATAATGGAAAACAAGGAAGAATTATTGTGATTTTCTCTGGTGGCCATATCCTCAAGCAGCCAGCAACAACTACTATTTCTTATCTGAGATAATAAACACAATTTTAATCCTAATTAAGAGAAGAAATAAAGGGGCTTTCAGAAGGAACGTGTGGATTAAGGAAAAAATTATTTTATGTTGTATTTGTATTACTTACTGTTGCCATTGCTTTCTTTTATTTTATTTATAGAGATATTATTGCATGTTCATTGTGAGGGTCTACCCACAGTTACCCTCATCACCTTCTGAGGTATGTATGGCTGAGAAATAGTGATTAACCAAAAGAACTTAGTGAGCACCATTGGAATTTGAATATGGGTCTTTCTATCCTGCTCTATTTTTTTCATTTATCATCTGCTATTTTTCCTTCCAAGGGCCATGTTTTCTGTCATTAATATATTTCCAACTTTTAGAACATTTACTCGTAACATTTACTGAAATGGTTTCCATTTGGTTAAATATGAAAGCAATTTTGACACTGAAGATATCAAAAGCAATTTACACAGAAGGCGTAAATTTGCAAGACATATTTATCATCCAGAATTTCTTGCACTTTATCAGTGTGAATGGATTCTACCAAATCTTATCAACTGATTTACCCAATTTGACAAATTTTTCTTTTTCATACGAAAAAAATGCTGTTAATATTCATTCTGTTATCATGACATTAGAGGGAAATTTGACATCCCCTGGAAATTTTTTGTTATGAACATATTCTCAGATGTCTTGTGGTTTGTAGAGCTGCCAGAGAACTCCAGTCACATCTGTGAGATTTTCCCTGCTTCTCCTGATGCCATTTCAGCAAAGTAAATTGTATCTTGAAGCATCTGTGCTCATCCATGACGGACACTACACTTTTCATAGAAATGTGTTTATCAGCTGGGATGGAGGTGTCAAGATTATTCAACAATGGTAATGCTGGTGATTGGATCTTTTAAAGAAGCTAAAGGCATACATTTGAAAGGATCAGAGAAAGATACCAGCCGCCTACCATACATATATTTATTAGAGCAATAGTATGACTAACAAACATGCCATTCCTATACCCAATTGTACAAACAGGGAAATGTGAAAGGTAAAGAAAGCAAGAAAGAATATATGGGTATAATATTAATTTTATTTACTCCTTCTTTGTGCTTTTTGTAAGATGAAATATTCTTCTACACCATATGCAGCGCATGAGCATGGGAACGTATGTCCCTTATGTTGCAAGACTGAAGGAAAAAAAGACATAGCACCTGAATAACTTTGTCAAGACAGCATAATTTTGTCTATGAAGATTCTCAGTCATCCGGGTCATGGTTGTCCCAAAGGTGCTTTTTCAAAAAGCAACTGGACTTCTTTGTTTTTCTTTGAAGGCATTTTGCTTCTCATCCAAGAAGCTTCTTCCGCTCTGAAAAAGAAAACAAGAAAGTCTAGTTGCCTCTTGAAAAAGCACTTTTAGGACTTGAAATGTTTTTCTTTTCTGTGTTCTATCTTGTATTATATTGTTACTGGAGAGTTGATCAAAGTTGATTAACAGATGTTCAATCAATCATCAGAATAGAGCTAGAAAGGACTTTGGAAGTCTTCTAGGCCAACCTTTTGCTCAAGAGAAGACCTTATACCATTTCATATAGGTGGCTTGTCCAGTCTTTTCTTAAAAACCTCCAGTGATTTTAAAATAGAGTATCCTTTATATCAGTATTCTCATTCTGTAAAAAACCCCAGAGTGAAAGAGTTGCTATAAACAATTCCGTTCCACCTTCTTGAACATGTACAGTGGGGACAGATCTTGGATCATAATGCCATGGGGGCCATTTTACCTATTTTGATACCTTATGAACATTGCTGCCACTACCTAGGTTCATTCAATAACTTGGATGAAAGAACCCCCTGCTCACAGAGATCTTATACCACAAGTGGTTGTTCAGTCTTTTCTTAAGAGTCTCCAGTGATAGAACACCCACAACTTCATGGCTGCAATGGGATGAAAGTTGAAAAAAGAAATATAATGACAGTTTATACTGTCCATCACATAGAAAAAAAATGGAACATATTCTCATTTTAAAAGAAATCTAGAAGCCACATATCATAAGATATTGCAAATCTAATATGTAGGCAGTGAAATCTACAGCTGCAACACATTTATTGGATAATAAATACCCACTGGGGTAACACTGAACAAAATTTTCATGAAGATTGTAAAAAGGAATAAATAGGATTTGCTTAAAATCTTCAACAACGAAAGAATCCAATTCTTTATCTGTTTATGGTCATACATTTCTATTGCATTCATCTACACTAGGATTATTTATTTATACACACACACACACACAAACACACACACACACACACCTATTTTGAGTTCCTTTCTTTTAGGCTGAAACTTCTCACTGCTGAAAAACTTCTCTTGAGGCACATTTTAAATAGAAATATTGAGAAAATATCAAGAAACACACACTAAGTCGTAAGTAGTAAGAAGTAAGATTTGCACTAGCCATTGCAACTTAACTGTGGATCTTATTGGATGTTAACCTAGTGAAATTACATTGTATGTTAGCTGCATAATATCACAGAAGAATGACCCATTAATAGTCACCAGAAGCATCCAAGCAGATTTCCCTTAGTAAGACTAGTGAATGATGTATTTACAATGAATATTTCATTGAGTTTATTGGGTTTATTTCAAAACCTGATTAATACTTTCCATAATATGCTACTAAACATGAAAGCATTGAACAGAGAAATGCACCTCTTTCAAAAAGATGCAGACTTTTAAGATAATCTGCTAGCGCCATAGAATAGAAATCAGTTATATTAGAATTACAAAAATCCAGAAGACCACTGGATGGCAGCAAAGAAATGCAGAAAACCTTCACTCTAGAAGTTAAAACAGATTTTTTTCCAGCCTGACTCTGGTAACATTAATTACCAAAGACACCTGGATATAAGTATTAAGGGATCAGGGATGTAGTCAAGTAATTTGTGTCAAAAAAGACCCAATTACTGGTGAAAGTCCAAAACAATAAAACTTGAGTTTCATTCATTTGTAGTACTATAAGAGGGGGTTTTTTTGGGTGGACACAGCATTTCAATGAAAGCTAAGGTGTTCAAATCAAACTGCATGTGCCAAATGTACACTTCTGGATGAATGTGTTAGCTATAACACTGATTAATCTTCTGTGAATCTGGTTTATGTCTATGCAGATTTTTATATGACTTGATTCTAGGTTGCCTCATGTTTGACTATAAAAAGGTCTTTATCCTACAATGGAAAACATTATTTTTACAGCTGGCAATTCTTCCTTCCTTCCTTCCTTCCTTCCTTCCTTCCTTCCTTCCTTCCTTCCTTCCTTCCTTCCTTCCTTCCTTCC
>JANHFL010003256.1:34381-48847 GCA_032468155.1 Oxyrhabdium leporinum | reverse complement strand
TCCAAGCAAGATTTTGATTCATCATCATCATCATCATCATCATCATCATCATCATCATCATCATCATCATCATCAGATTCTATATAACTTTTCAGCTCATTGGTTCTCTAGTTTAGCTGAAGAAGAAATGTTATAATTACAGCAGAAACTGTAATTAAGGCAATAATAAATTTTGGCCTCTATTTTGGCAAATTATGATGGTGTGGAAACTTACTAATAATAAGAATGTTAGCATTTTAAATTGGGTGGTTCATAAGTTTAAATGTATTAGAATTAATTGTCAAATGTTAATCCACTCAAACATAGATCTATCTTTATAGTTTTCATAATTCAAATAAAGATGGTTTACCAGAAAGTGCTTTCTGTATTTGTGGGTTTTTCAGAGTTAGCATGACTAACCAGCCAAACCCTCAGCTGTTTCTTGACATAATAAGAAAAAACTTATTCAACTTCTATAATTAATAAGCTTTTTAAGGAGAATCTGAAGTAAATTCACTCCTCTTAAATCACAGAACTCCATTGAGATGCCTCTCACATTTAACTATTTTTAATACTTGAGCTTCATTAGTGCTAATTTCTTCAGTTCCAAAGTACAATTAGTTCTCCACTTATGATAGCACTCCGCCCCACCCCGCAAGCCACTTAAAACTTGATTTCAAAGTTATGATGTTGCACACATGCCTGTGGTTACATTATTGCATTTTAGGTGTTTGGTAACCAGCTCATCATGATTTTTGACATTTTCTTCTAGTTTCTGACAAACCATGGAATGAAAATTTGGGAACTTAAAATAGCATAGGCGAAGCTCAGAAAAAAAGCTTCTGCTTGCTAAAGATGAAATTAAGTTGAGGAGATTAATAGATTAAGTAAATTGGAATTATATATTAAATAAAGCAAATATGAAAAGAGAAAACAATTCAGCAAGATCCGATGAAAACTATATTTGCATTGGTGTGCTCGTGCAGAAAGAGTAAGTTGACTATAGCAATGCCATTAGGGTATGAAAAAAAAGTCAATATGGCAACCAAATATGCAATTGAAGCTATTGAAGCTCTTCTTGATTTTTATTGCATTGCACTACTTCAACAGAGAATTGACAAAGGCATAAATATCTATTGCCAGCATCTCAGTTCCAGGAAGATTAAATGTTCCACAATTAATCATCTAGCCAAAGTTGAAAAAGGCTTCCTTGCCACATCCTCCATTAGTCTTCCAGTAAGAAATATGAGTGCAGGATGACAGTAGGTGGCAAGAGTGCAACAGTTGAATCAAGAGCCAACATTGCAGCCCCCTTGGAATCTGGAATCTAACTGCTGGATCAGCAGCTGCTCCATCTTGCTTAAGCTGAACTCAAACCTGTTACCCCCCCCCCCATCAGATCCAGACAGCCTCCAGGTAATGAGTCAAGACAATTTCTTTGACTCCTTAGAGCAGGGGTGTCAAACTCAATTTCATTGAGGGCCACATCAGGACTGTGGTTGACCTCGGGGGGGAGGGGCATGGGGGTGTGGCCAACTGGGTGGATGTTGAAAACTGGGTGAGCATGGCCAGCTTGATGCCACTCCCCAAACTGCTGGCATGTTTCCTCTTCGCACTGGGTAGACCAGGCCGAACCCACGCTGGCCCGATGTTTCCTCTTCACATTGGGTAGACTGGGCTGAAGCCACACTGGCCCGATGTTTCCTCTTCGCATTAGGTAGACCGAGCTGAAGCCACACTGGCCCGATGTTTCCTCTTCACAATGGGTGGACCGGGCTGAAAAGATGATGGCCAGCCCCTTAAATTTTCCAGGATGACCCCACTGGCCGGATTCGGCCCACTGGCCTTATGTTTGACACCCTTGTCTTAGAGGAACATTTGCAAAATCTTAATCAGGTGAGCTGAAAGTATTCAAAGAAGATCTAAAAGTGATGCCTGCAGAAGCTGGGATTAAACAGCCCTTGTCCCTGTCACTTGCCATGCCTGAAGTTTGGTTATGTCAAGCTGGAATGGAGCCTCTGCTTGTTACTTTAGTCTATCAGCAACCCAAATAATAAAAGATGCAGGAGTTTCTTATCACTTTTCTGATTGTCCATGTCACTTTTCCTTCCTTTTGGAGTGTTAGTAGATTCTGCCAAGGCACTCTCAAGGCCTCTTTATTTTCTTCATTTTCTCCACACCTCTCTGTCAATATGGCTGCTTCACTCACACCACCCAAATCAGCTGTTACATAGAGGTTAGAGGCCCACTTCTGCACTTTGGTAGATTCTGATGAAAATATTTCTTTTTGTCTTTTAATAGTGTATCACAAGCAATTCTTTCAGAACCTTAAGCACCTAAGCACTTCTTAAAAAGAAGAAGAAAAAGATTAACAGCTATTTAGCAAGTAATGATGGTTTAGCAATATTTACCAATCTTATTTAGCCTCTCTGGCTCCATTACTTGAGATATTTTCCTAAATTATCTGTCATCTCCTCCATCTTCCCTGAGTCTTCACACCACCTGAGATCGGGATGACGATTGGGACTCAGGACCCCAGACAGCCCCCGATGCCGGGGAGCTGCTGAACTTTAAAGGAGATTCAGGTTACTGTCAGGGTTCCATCAAAGTTCCGCTCGTCCATTCAGCATTCGGAAACCAAGTTATCCAAATAAGAATTTATTAGAGGAATCATGTTGGCACAACTGGGAAAAACCTGAATCTGAAGCCCAAGTTTTTCCCTCCCCAAAAGTAATTCAAAGATCCACCTCCCTGCCATCTCCAATGATCACATGGCCCAGTCCACTTCCAGATCAAACGGAGGCCTTCCTTCTGGCACTTCTCTTCCAGGTGCAAGTTGATATGTCCTTGACTCTCTGGGGAAGAATGTTGTTGTGTCTATACTCCCCTGCTACTTGTGAATATCCTCCCTCCCAATTTCCCAGGCACTAAAATGTGACAGCCGCAGAGGCCTTCTACAAATATGGCTCCTAAGGCTGATGGATGCCTCAATTCTATAGCCAAGAGCTGCCCACTAAAAAAAAACCTCTGTCCTCCAGAAATATTGATTTCACATTTTTTTTCAAGAACTTTAGAAGTCCAGGAAGTAACTTATGCATATTCATACTAACAGGACGTGGTGGAATTGCTTAAATCCATTATATTTTCAAGCTAATCATAATTTCAGGCTAACCACTGTAGTAAGTTCAACTCCCACCCATCTCCCCTTCATCCCCCTCCCCAATCATAGAAAATAACCTGAAGTCAAGAAAAGAAACACAGAAGCTACTAAAGAATAAAATAACATGGTCTCCGGGTTTTTTTTCTCTCTCCTAGGAAATAGCCACAGGCAAACAGCTGGAGTGAGGCCAAGCTTAAGAATGGAAACAATGTTTCATTCATGAACTTGTGCTTCCCCGTGGAGAAAAATCAGAAACAATGACTCAAGCCTTCCCCTTCTTTGAGGAAGGCATGTTAACAGCAATAGATAGACAAAAGATAGCAAGTTAAAACCAATTACATTTACTTGATTGATACTTAGGATTTTCACTTCCCCAAACCTAAGGCAGATCACGAGCCTTTCCATAACAAGCAAAACTCACGCAACAGCAATTAAATAATAAAAGGACCTAAGGCAGATCACGAGCCTTTCCATAACAAGCAAAACTCACGCAACAGCAATTAAATAATAAAAGGTACATAAATGCAAATTTCAAGATTACAAAACACTGTAAATGGTATAAAAGTTCTTGTACTCACCAAACCAATTGGTCAGCTGTCCCAGAACCGAACTTTTCTGTCACTTATGCTCACCAATTAAATCCTTCTTTTTAAGCTGCTGGCTTCATTCTTCATTCCGGCATCATCTGTTTCTCCCAGCTGGGAAATTCAAAGCATTGTCTTCTGACACCACCAAGCTTTGGACAACATACAACAAAACTTGCTTTGGTCTTAAGCTCTTCAGAAAAGTTAACATTCTCTGCTAGGAATCCAAAGCAAAATATCATTTATCATTTTAAAGTGTAACACGCATACACACAAACATGTATACCACACACTTTATTAAAATAAGATACCTGTTTTCAGAAGCGACGTAGAAATAATTAGGGCTTCTTGCAGGATGTAGTAAAAAAATGTCAAGAATATGACTGCAACAATGCAATTAAAGCTCTATTATTGCAAATATGTGGCAGATTTATCTTTACTGTTTCTCCTTCAATGCTTTATTGTAATTTGGCATTTTTATCAGGTGAATCTTGCTTCTCAATCTCTCAAAACTAATTATGGCAATTTCTACTTTGTTCAGCAATGTTCCTGTTTGTATTGGTATGGCTGTCCTTATTTCTTCAATACTTCTCTGGAAAGCTAGAGTAAACTGTCAGCATACATAATAGTACTTTCTTTCAGTTTTCTCTTTTTCTTCCTGAAAAATCATACCAGCTTTGTTCTTAATTTTAATGGTTTGGCCTTAACATTTATTACTTGTCATGATACATTTTTGTAATTTCTAAAGCCCAAGCTTTAGCTGCATTATGTATATGACTGTAAAGTTACAATAACAATCAGTAAAAGACCCTACAGATTTTACCATATTTATATTTTCATAGATTCACACAAATCAAGAAATTTCTTAGTTATTTTGAATTATTTTAGACTTTGGTATATCTGAAGCTTTGGCCTTAATCTAATTACTTTGAAGCATGTGATCATTGTTTTTAGGTGAAATGTTGTAACAGACACTCCATAATCTGATTTTATTTAGAAGATTTCTCAGTTTACTTCCAGCCCTATGATTCTAAGATTATTGAAATTATTCATTGATTGTTGTCTACATAATTCCAATATTCCTTCTGGAGGTATGGGTTATGAACAATAGTGCCAAATATAATTGTCTTGCTTATTTGTGGAGATCTCACAATGTTCTTTTATTTACACAATTCTCACTTGGTGCAGAATTAGTTTTCCAATTGATATCAGAATTGGAGTCCCCCATTACTATTGTAGTGTGTTAGTTGGTTGGCAAAAAGGACACATATTGTTTTCTGTTTGATTGGGCGGTCTATAGTATACGCCTATGGCCATGTCATTCTTTTTTTCTTTTATATTGACCCATATGCATTCTAGAGGTTTCATGTATTTCTGTAGCAATATAGTGGTCCTTTACATACAGTGCAACTCCACCTCTTCTTTTATGTGGTCTGGGTTTTTTAAACAGTTTGTATCCTTCTATCAGTATGTTCCAGTCATGGGTTTCATCCCACCAAGTTTCTGTTATTCCAACTATATCATATCTGCCTTCATGTATTAGTAGTTCGAGTTCACCCTGTTTGTTCCCCAGACTTTGTGCATTTGTATATAGGCACTTGAGATCTTTATGTGGCTAGGATATGCTTCCTATGTCTCTTATTTGGTGTTTGAGTTTGTATTCCTTCCCATCCCTCTTTACTTCATTATTTCACTTGCTTTCTAGGGGATTATGTTTGGAATTAGGTCCTGGAGGTCCTAAAGATTGGTCACCCTCCCACCTCAATTTTAGTTTAAAGTCCTGCTGATAAGTTGAGCCAGTCGTTTTCCAAAAACATTTTCCCAATCTTTGTGGGGTGCAGTCCATCCCTTGCCAGAAACCTATCGTGGAGATAGTGCAGACCATGGTCCAGGAACCCAAAGTTTTTTTGGCAACATCAACCTTTTAGCCAGTGGTTCACTTCTAGAATTCTTTGTTCTCTTACCGTATGTTGTCCTTTCGTTGGCAGTATAGATGAGAAAACTACTTGTGCACCTAAGTCCGTGACTTTCTTGCCTAGCTGCTCATAATCATTCAATATTGTTTTCAAGTCCTTTTTTGTGTCATTCGTCCCTACGTGTAGTAATAGAAAGGGGTAGTAGTCTGTGGGTTTTATTATTTTGGTTAGGTTCTCAGCCACATCTTTGACTGTAGCTCCAGGGAGACAACATACCTCTCTGGATAGACTGTCTGGTCTACAGATGGCAGGTTCTGTATTAAATTGCATGTCTCATGTCCTGTGGTTGTACCATGATAGAATTATACCGACTTTGAAAAATTAACTATTTATAATATTTGAAAAAGAGATTTATATTTTAATGGGGAAAAAACACGCAAATGGAGCACACACAAAGAAAGCAATGAAAATTATCCTTTAAACAAACAGCAAAACAGTCAGTATGAAAATGCCTTAGCAGTTATTTAGTAGTGAAAAATGGAAAAAAGCAACACTGCCTTGCCAAAAAGTAAACAAGAAATGTTATTTCTTCAGAAAAATGCAGATTTATTCAATTTACTCATCAAAATACCATTTTAATGAAGGAAATCCTCCATTATGTTGAGACACTCAAATATAAGAATGCTAAAGTCTTTCTTATCACAGCTGCTGCAGAAATGCAAGCTGCAAAACAATTTGGAACTTGCCTGTTTTAGTGTACAGTCTATTACATTCTATATTGAATTCAGTAAAAATGTGTCATGTAAGAAAGAAAGCTTGACTGAAAGTGAACTAAAATTCTTAGCGATCATGAATTAATAGCATGGTATAATAGTTAAGGTTCAGGTCTAGGACTGGGGAGGTTTAGGACCAGCTCCATCATCAGCCATGGAAGTGGATCGGTTGATTTGGGACATGTCATACTCTCTCAGCCCAGCCTGACTCACTGGATTGTTGTGGGAAAATTATTGTTATTATTAATAATAGCATAATATTAACATTAATAACAAATTATTATTAATAATAATACTAATAGAATGTACTACATATCTTAAATGTATTAATATCTTGAGCACCTGTACTGGATATCTATTTAACAACTCATTTTTTTCTACCCTTGCTACTACAAATAATGCAGATTTATTCCTGCTTTAATTAGTTCAGGTTTATTTAGGTCTGTACCTAAAGAACTGTACCTCATAATAAGTATATTGTGTTTAAAATCACTATAAAAGTTATCACAACTGTTTTTTTCTTAAGAAAGTATTTACAGAATCATATAGTATACGGCTTGGAAAAACCTTGAAGATAATCTAGCATAACTTCCATAATTAAGCTAAATTAAAATGTGGTTTAGATAGAATGTTGAAGTAAACTAGTATTACATATTGACATAAGCTATCCCAGCTTTCTATTTTTTAAAGCTATGGTAGCATGGAAAGGGTCACACATTAATAGTCCATTATAGAAAGATTGTGGTTATTTCATCACTGAAATAACGTGTGCTTTTATATGAAGATGATCTCCAAGGCCACTAAGCCCACAATGCTTTGTGCTTAGGAAAAAAAAAAGCGAATGTCAGGCACTGTCTTATTCTCTCAGGAGAAGATTGGTCACATATAGAGCAGAGTTAGATATAACCTGATATGCTTCTTTATATTTAAATAGAAAATGGGAAACTAATGTCAGGGGGCAGGATGATAATAGCCAGGTTTGCAGCAGAATGAAGAGGATTTATTTTTTCTTTCTTTGTTGTAATTCAGCTTTCCCATGCAGTTAATTTTTAGAGAGAAGCCTTTCTCCTGATGCAAATACTTGTTTTGAGGAGGAATGAGTTGAATTACTGCAGCCAGGCCTGCTGGAGACATGTTAGGGTTCAGTACCACTATTCCATAGATAACACTGGCTGCATTTTTGAAAACATGTCCTTTGGTGGATCTGTCATCATGTGGCATAGGGCCTGGATATCTGAGGGACTGATTGTCTCCAATCAGTTTTATCTATCTAGTGTATTGCAGTTGGTGGGTATGATCCAGGTCCCTCTATTAAATGTTGTTATCTTGCAACTCCAGGGAAATGTGCCTTCTCTGTTGTGGCCCTCCCCCTCTGGGGCAGCATCTCCCCAGAGACATGGTGAGCCTACTCTTTCCTCTGAAAGCTCTGGAAGCCTGGGTGTGGTCCCATGGACCTCTGTTTGCTTTGTTTAGTAGTGCTTCTCAGATTGCTTTATCCTGGGGTTTCTTGTGGTTTTTTGTTTTATCTATTTTCATATAGTTTCCAGTTTTGTACCTTGTCCAGTGTCGATTGGAGCTGGGAAGGGAAGGGAAGGGAAGGGAAGGGAAGGGAAAGGGAAAGGGAAAGGGAAGGGAAAGGGAAAGGGAAAGGGAAAGGGAAACGAAGGAAAGGAAAGGGAAACGAAGGAAAGGAAAGGAAAGGAAAGGAAAGGAAAGGAAAGGAAAGGAAAGGAAAGGAAAGGAAAGAGGAAGGAATAGTACTTTATAGGAACAGCAATGCAGAGGTTGAGATAAGGTCTCCAAAAGCTCTCCAAAAGAAGTACCAGTCTGAATGGCTTATTCTTTATCTAGGACATGGGTGTCAAACTTGCGACATCACGTTGCTGTCACATAACATATTGTTTGATACCCCTGGTCTAGGATCAGCCCACCCCTTTGCTATTTACTCAGTTATTTGCTCCATATATTCACACTGAATTAACACGTGTATATATACACTATACATCACATAAGAGCACAGTATGAGTTTTTCAATTCTGACATGATAAATAACCTTCCCCAGATTCTCTGTTCTTCAGAAAGTTCAACTATGGTTTACTCCAATATTAAATTATGAGCTGCATTTACTTGGCAAACTGAATTTGACTGTTGATTTATATATATACATACATACATACATGAATACGTGTGCGTGTGTGTGTGTGTGTGTGTGTGTGTGTGTATCACACAAAAGTAAATACAAAAAGAAAGTTAACCTGGCCTTGCGGTTTTTTCTAGCAGCTTAAATTAAGTGTACAGTACTTTGGGATCCTGAGGGCAAGGTCTGTTCAGCCGGCTAAAGAGTTTTAGGTCCTCATTTATCTTCCCACAATAGTTGTAAGAAAATGGGGTAGCAGAAAGGAAGGACACTCAGAGATGCAGTCTGGGGGAAATTATCTACTAGGAAATTACTTAGGAAATAATATAGCAACTGAGCTGGAAGGACACTTAAGAGTAAGGCAGTAGAAGCAATCTAGTATAAATAACCAATTTGTCTTTTCTAAAACTCCTTTCTGGTTTTAGATGGTTGCAAACGCTGCTTGAAAGAATAATAAGTCTTGCTGCCAAGTGCCAGTGTCCAAATCTAAACTAAATTCTTGCATATTTTTCCAGAACTCTTTGTGCAGTTTTCCATTATTAGTGCTTTTACTGCCTATTTGAAACCTGATGGATATGCTGAAAATAAAAACAGGATTTATTTCAGTGTGCTAGCAATGTGTTTCTTTGCTAAAACTGAGATTGGTGACTATGGGGAAACATTGATCCAGGCATATAGCAACATTATAATAGAACATTAATGGATCCTATTTTGTTGCTTCTTGTGACAGAATATTAGATACATGCACTCATACCATAATGTTCTTTTGTTTATTATACAGTAGTGCTATTCCACATTTTCATTATTCCAAATTATAATTGATTTGTTTTGTTCTCCTATCACCCTACTCACCCATCCCTGCTCCATGGCAATTAGTCCATTAATGTGGCTGCACCTTCAGCTAAAAGCTTTTTAATTTATCCACATTGATGAAGGTGTTTTTAATTTGAACCCTCTTTGAAAGAGTGTTTCTGAATGAGGTAGAAGTCTTATTAATTATGTTTACAAGACCAATCTCTGCATGAAGGGCATGTGTCTGTTGCTCTATTTACACGTATAGTAGGGCAGAAATGAATACCTACTGAGAACCTTTCCCTGGCTTTGGGGAAATTAGGTTCTGCTAAGCTAGAAATTGACTTAATATATATGCACCCCAGGTCATATACTCTTATTACCAATTCAATTCCATGGTGTCACACACAAATATCCAACCCACTGAACATAGTTGCTGGAGCTACATGCAAACACATATTCATCATTTATGTATTCACTATTTAAAAAAAACTGGTATTTTTTATTACTCAGTTGGCTAAGGCACAAGGCTAGAAATCAGTCCCATTTAGGTTTGAAAGATGGCTGGGTGACTATGGGTCACTCTGAACTCAATTTCCCTTTGCAACCAATGGTTCAATACTTAGTTGATCCAAAAAAAAAGGGGGGGGAAGCAAACCCTGCATCTATGGGAAAACTCTAGGAAGAAAAAAAAATGAAGGAAAAAAATCTTCTATTTTATACATACACATAACAATCAATATATATCACCTCCAATTATTTTCATGCCCAAACCCACAAACTCAACTCAGACAATACTTTTATGAAAGAATCAGAGTTTGTAAAACCTTTACAGCCAAATGGAGGATATTTTTTTTTCAAAACTAAGTACAAAGGATCCATTTCTGAACGGATTCTTTGGAGAGAAGGCTGATTATGAAATGAAAGGTTGCCTAGTCTTTGCACCTCAGCAGTGATCCCCAAAATGTCCCCATTCAGCATGTGAGTTTTTAAAAAACATTCACTGATAATATTAAATGTTTTTCTTTCCAGTACAAAACTGTGAGAAGCTTTTTTTTCAATGTTACTAAATGCAGTTGAGAGCTTTTTTGTTCCTGCTTCTGAGACTTAGAGAAGTCAAAGTTCAGTTCTGAAGAAGAAGATGACTAGGACCAGAGGTTTTTACTAATTTAGAGTATATAAGATCAGCTAGCATGGTTCTTCATGTACTCATTTGAATCCAAATGAATGAGTGAATAAAGCAATATGTTTCTATATTCACTGATTTAGCAGTAAAGTCACAAAACAACCAACTGCATCTTTAAAGATCACAAATCTTCATTATCTTCAGCCTTAACCATTTCAGTCACAGAATGAAATTCTTTGACAAACTATTCTCCCCACCCTCAGTATGATTTCCCCAAACCCTTTAGATTATGTATTACCTTACTTTGTCTTTGTAGTATGGGACAATTCCCTCAGTGAGTGAAGCATACAATCAGTGCAATCTTACTCTTTGATTGTTCAAGGCTGTTCACAGCTTATAGAAAATTTGATTAAAGGTGCTAGTGAAATTTGCTCATGGCAGACGAAAGAAAAGAAAGAAAGAAAGAAAGAAAGAAAGAAAGAAAGAAAGAAAGAAAGAAAGAAAGAAAGAAAGAAAGAAAGAAAGAAAGTTAGGAGCAACGATGGACAACTCTTCCTCAAAATAAACGCTCCCTAAACTTTATAAGATTCTTATCTTCTCCATATCAGCTGTCATATTATTCCAAGAAGAATTAACAAGCATGCGCACATCTGCCTTCTTATATCTATAAATTATCTCCCGAGTCCACTACCATACATGAACCAATGATGATTGTCTATGTGCTTCCCACTTGGAAAAGTATCCCAGACACACAGAAAGCCTGAGAAATGTGGCACATGCCAAACACATTTCAGACTTCAGCAATGATCATCAAAATTCTGGTTTTCATTTCTTTCCTCCTCCTGAACAGGTGCCTCCTCCACAGCACTTGCAGAGTTTTCGACAAATAGAGGCGGTTTCAATTTGAATACCTTCAGCGTATGCTGCAAAGTAGCCTAGTCTTGAAGACCTTAAGTACATTTCATTGCAGGTAATCCAGGATTGCCTGCAAAGGTATCACATCTTCCCAGCATCTGGAAGAAGCTTGTAAAACCACTTCATTTCTCTCTAAAAAAAGGGGGAATGGCATTGCCTTGTGAGGCAATTCCAAAGGGGTGCTTTGTTTACAGGTTGATAAAGCAAAGCATGTCTTCAGAACTGTGCTCTTATACTTTTAAATATCCTATATATATAATACTTTTCAAAAAAAGTAGAAAAATCAATCCAGAAATATCCAGATTACTTAAAATGTGATTGCTCTTAAAGCATACTGAATTCCATATCTCAACTATATATATATAGCTCTGATATAAAAAATGTTTATTCTATAATTCAGAACTAATCAATTCCAAAAGATAGTATTTAGGAATTATTTTTTTCTATAAAATACAGAAAGTGTTCATCGAAACTGAGTCCTATAAGGAGTATACATAGCCAAATAAACTACAATGTTTTTCCAAGAAAAATACCTATGTTGCTTCTTCATGTTATTTGCTTCAGTTGAATACAGCACACTAGGTGACTTTGCTGTCACTGCAGTTTGTGATCAGCTACATAAATGAAATCAGTGACCCATTACCTGAGACAGAACCCTCAAGATACAACCAAAGTGATATTGCAACCCACAAAAGGAGGGAGGGAAGGAGAGATGGAGGAAAGGAAGGAGGAGGAGCAAATTTGCAGAAATTGGATGCTTTGTGGGTATAATGTAAACATAAATTAATTTATCAAGCAAGAGGAAAATTATGTTACAATGTTATTTGTTTCAATGTGAGGACCAGTAGGCATTTCAATAGGAATCTTGAAATGGGCTCAGCTACTAAGCATTTTGAATTTTTAGATTCCAGAATCATAATATAATAAAAATTGAAGGGATCACAAGGATCACTTAATCCAACCCTCTGTAATATGCAGGAAAACAAATTTAACAAATATGAGAAGTTCTTAAAAAAAACAGAGATGGAGAACTCGATAGATAGACACTTCCATTTCTATATAAATCATACCTATAAATGGCACTGTTTCAGATTGACTTACTTTGCAGGTTAGTATAACAGATTCATTTATTATAGCATCAGGCCTGCCCTGACTTGGTCCCTTAGCAAAGAAAGACCCTCAACTCCATCTGCAGTGAAAGATATTTTACTAAAAGCCAAATGGATCACAGTATAGCAAAGCCAGAACTAAAGATTTGTGTGCCAAATTTTCCCAGTTAACTTTCCCTGTCCAACTCATCCCTGGTTCCTCCATCTTGATAGTCCCTTGTTGTCCAATTATATTTGAATAGGTTAATTTGGTAATGATCTGTTCAACAGTGGGCTGACTGGTTAGACATTGCATTCCATTCCTAGGACTTTGACCTTGAGATGGTGTTCTTGGAAGGCACAATGAGTAGTTACGTACCCCTCCAATCCAGCTGTAATCAGATTAATGACCTGTACTATTGGGAAGGACCCTATAAATTTTGGGGCTAATTTCCTACTGGGTACTTTGAGCCTAAAATATTTTGTGGAAAGGTATACTTGCTTCCCTACTTTAAATGGGGCCTGGACCCTATGTTTCCTATCCGCTTGTACTTTATAGGCCACTTCCAATTTTTGCAAGGCGTCCTTGGTATGCTCCCACATCCATCGCATGCTCGCCAGCCAGTCATTCAGGCCTACGTCTGCAGGAACCTCTCAAGAGCACTAGGTATCAGGACAAATTCAGTTCCATTTGTGATGTGGAAGGGTGTGAACCTGATACTGCTATGTACCACGTTGTTATATGTCACCTTGGCAAATGGCAATAGATCGGCCATCTGCTGTACTTAACATAGCAGCATAGATATTGTCCCAATATCAAGTTGGTTCTTTCAGCCGCCCCATTAGTAGCAGGGTGGAACACTGAGCTGAGTCCTTGGGAGGACCCTACCATCTTCAGAAAGCCCAACCAAAATTTTGCACCCCCCTGCCGGAGATTATCCTTTGTGGTACACCATGCAGTCAATAGATGTGGGTAATAAAGAGTTTTACTAGTTCTCAGGCTGATGGGAGACCAAGACAGGCCACGAAGTGGGCTTGCATTGAGGAAAAATCTGTTATAGTCCAGATTATGGTGTTGCCCCAACTGTCTGGGAGGTCCACTCTAAAGTCCATGGCCAGATCCTCCTAGGGCCAGGTGGGATTTGCCACTGACTGTAAGAAGCCAGGAGGCTTCCCTGGTTGCTTCTTCATAGTGGCAAAAATGGGGCAGCTTTGTACATAGTCTTCCTCCAGGTCTTTCTTCATTCGTGGCCACCAAAACAGGTGGTTCATTAAATGGAGGGTTTTCAGGAATCCAAAATGGCCAGCAGTTCGGGCATCATGGCATTTCTGCAACACAGCCAGGCGTTGTGAGTCCAGCACATATATTTTTGTCCCTTTCCATGCGAGGCCATCACGCCATGTAAGCAGTTGCCTGTTTGCCTGGAACCATGAATCAGTGAGCAGGACTGTTTGAAGGGAATGGGGAACATCACCCCTATCTTTCTCCCATGGCCCTACACCGTGGTCCCTTCCATCCACATTCCATGCCACTTTCGACGGTCCTAGAACCATAGCATGCACCACATCTTCCCAGATGTTGTTGTATTGTGGCTTTCTTGATAAGGCATCTACCAGGAAATTCCTTCCCCCAGGAATATACTTCAAGGTAAAGTTGAAGCATCTGAAGTACAGTGCCCACCAGACTTATTTGGGTGACAGTTTACATGAGGTCTGTAGGGCCTTGAGGTTTTTATGGTCGGTCCATACCTCAAATGGAGTTGCCCCTCCTATAAGGGATGCCACCAGGTCAATAGGGGTCACTGGACCATGAAGGCTTCCTTGTCCCACATAGCCCATTGATGTTCTGTGTCAGTAAGTTTGCGGGAAATATCGGTGCAAGGTTGCAGTTTTCCCCCCTCATTGGATTGTTTTTAAAGGGGTTTTTAAAGGGTTTTTAAAGTTTTAGAGTAATTTGGTATTTTGTTTTAAATGGTTGTTGTGAACCGCCCCGAGT